>MCJB01051636.1:0-45653 GCA_002018475.1 Nicotiana obtusifolia | reverse complement strand
TATATATATATATATATATATATATATATATATATATATATATATATGCATCATACATTCATGTCAGTAGCCCTCAGAGGTACCTAGATGTTACAGGTTGTATGTTCTCTATCCCTTTTTACATTATTGTTCTTACTTATGCTTTCCTGCCTTACATACTCAGTACTTTATTCGTACTGACGTCATTTTATTTGTGGATGTTGCGTGTCGTGTTGCGGGTGCTGATAGAAAGGTAGGCGAAGCTCACCTACCATTGTAGGAGGCCCAGTTCAGCGGTTATTGGCGAGATCCCTTCTCCGGACTTGCCATGGTCTTGGTATGCATTTTTGTTATAGGCGTTATGGGGATGTCGGGGCCCTGTTCCGGTAATGTTGTAGCACTTATGTTCCTTTAGAGGCTCATAGACATGTGTCGGCTCATGTATAGTTTGGATTGCCTTATTCACTAATTTTTGTTGTATAGTCTCTCATGGCAGCTTGTCCACTTGTACCTTATACGTAGCCTCATGACAGCCTTGTCAGCCCATGATATATATATTCATGCCATTATCTGTCATTGTTGGTTGTGTAGGATTCATGTCTACCATTTATACTGATCTCATTGGCCCTTATAGATAATAAGAAAAGTTAGATAAAATGTGCGTTGGTGCTCGGCAAGTATGGCCCGGGTGCCAGTCATGGCCCTCCAGTTTGGGTCGTGACAGCTCACCTCCAAAGACAAGAGGGTGTAGCATGTTCCATCTGTCCAATAGCCTCTGCGGCTCACCGACCGCAGCTGGTCTGGGCTCAGGTATAGCTGCTGCAATTGGCTGGGCTCCGCCTACGGGTAGTGCTCCCGGGGTCTGATGTACGGCAGCTGCATGCCCTGGAGCCTGAGCGGTAGGGATCAGTGCTCCCCCTCCCGCTTGAGATGTGGTTGGGTCTGCTGGAAATAAACCAAGCCGAGTCATAGAATCCATGAACCACAGCATACGGCCCATGAACTCTTGAAATCCCGGTGCGGACATGAAGTCCACTNCTCCTCTTATTCTTATGATATCAATGTTGTTGGTACTTCCTGATTCTTATAAAATTCTTGATGAGTATTTAGTCCTAATAACGTGTACGGAGGGCACCGACCTTACGTCACTCCGAAAAGTTCAAAATGTGATTCCAATGAGTCCAGCACGCATCATATATATGTATCTATTTTACTCTACCGAGCCGCGCTATAGTCGGCCGGGTACAGCAACTATTGTGCAACCACTGATCAGTTGGGTTTTACTGAGCTCCACGTGGACGGGTACGATTCTACCAAGCCTTATGATGGCCGGGTACATTTTTACCGAGCCTATTAGGGCCGGGTACGATATGATGATAATGACGCCCACAGAGGCGTATGTTTTAAAAGTTTATGTATATATATATATATATATGCATCATGCATTCATGTCAGTAGCCCTCAGAGGTACCTAGATGTTACAGGTTGTATATTCTCTTTCCCTTTTTACATTATTGTTCTTACTTATGCTTTCCTGCCTTACATACTCAGTACTTTATTTGTACTGACGTCCTTTTATTTGTGGACACTACATGTCGTGCTGTAGGTCCCGATAGACAGGCAGGCGAAGCTCCCCCACCATAGTAGGCTGCCCAGTTCAGCGGTTATTGACGAGATCCATTCTCCAGACTTGCCATAGTCTTGGTATGCATTTTTGTTATAGGCGTTATGGGTATGTCGGGGCCCTGTTCCGGCAATGTTGTAGCACTTATGTTCCTTTAGAGGCTCATAGACAGGTGTCGACTCATGTATAGTTTGAATTTCTTTGTCGACAAATTTTTGTTGTATAGTCTCTCATGGCAGCTTGTCCACTCGTACCTTATACGTAGCCTAATAACAGCCTTGTCGGCCCATGATATATATTCATGCCATTATCGGTCATTGTTGGTTGTTTAGGATTCATGTCTACCATTTATACTAATCTCATTGGCCCTTATAGATAATAAGAAAAGTTAGATAAAATGTGCGTTGGTGCTCGGCAAGTATGGCCCGGGTGCCAGTCATGGCCCTCCAGTTTGGGTCGTGACAGCTCACCTCCAAAGACAAGAGGGTGTAGCATGTTCCATCTGTCCAATAGCCTCTGCGGCTCACCGACCGCAGCTGGTCTGGGCTCAGGTATAGCTGCTGCAATTGGCTGGGCTCCGCCTACGGGTAGTGCTCCCGGGGTCTGATGTACGGCAGCTGCATGCCCTGGAGCCTGAGCGGTAGGGATCAGTGCTCCCCCTCCCGCTTGAGATGTGGTTGGGTCTGCTGGAAATAAACCAAGCCGAGTCATAGAATCCATGAACCACAGCATACGGCCCATGAACTCTTGAAATCCCGGTGCGGACATGAAGTCCACTGCGGCCGGCTCTGCTATAGGCGCCTTGCCATGCTCCTCAATAATAGGATCCTCCATTAGATCTACTGGTGGCATAATTGGAGTAGCTCTAAGACGCCCCCATCCTCTACCACAAGCTGGAGCCCTCTCTCGGCCTCTGTCTCGGCCTCTAGCAACCAGGGGAGCAGCTCCTCCATGGTCGGGTACATCTGCCGCACGCGTTCTCACCATCTGTAAGAGAATAAAAGAAAGATACTTAGCACAACATCAACTGCACAATAGGAGATGAAGAAAGAGTAGTTTCCTAACAACCTATAGTCTCTCGAAGATAAGTACGAACGTCTCCATCCTGATCCGCAAGACTCTATTAGGCCTGCTCATAACTTATGAGACCTACGTGAACCTAGTGCTCTGATACATGTTGTCCTGACCCAATTTCCCTTATAGGCCGTGATGGCGCCCAACGTCATTGCTAGTCAAGCCAACAGTGAACTAAACGTGTATTTATTCCTTTTAAAAATTTCGAAGTAGTTGGTTTTTATTTACTAAATAAGTGAGAAGTGGAAAATTTAATAAGATAAAGCGAAAACTAATGAAAGAGCAAATGCAGTGAAATAAATACTCAAAAGTCATATAGTCTACTAGCATGTTTCTAAGACTCGGTGTCACAAGTGTATGGGCAACTAGTAGAATATACAAAACACTAAGCTATTGTCTGAAATAGAGTAGACAGAAAGTAAATACAAAAGAGAGACTGTGGTGCTGCAGAACGGCCTTAGAGAGAAGCTCACCACTAAGCCTCAGGATAACGTGGGTGCGCGCCTGGATGACTGCCAGATGCACCTACCTCAGGTCCTGCAAGATTAGTGCAGAAGTGTAGAGCGAGTACAATAAACAACATGTACCCAGTAAGTATCCAGTCTAACTTCGAAGAAGTAGTGACGAGGGGTCGACATCTACACTTATTATGGGCCAACAATAAAATACAAGAATGCTAAATAGGCATGGAATATGTGAATAATAATAATAACACAACCAGTAGTGATTAAATGATTCTTTAACTGATAGTAAATTTCAGAAGTCTTCAACTAACACATACTAACTCCAAATAAATTTCGGGTCAATAAATAACTTGTAACCTCTCAATTCATAAAAATAATATCAAGTGTATTCGAGCTCCAAGTATTAACACGCGCGATTTATGCCGAGGTCGTACGGCCCGATCCAGAATAATGTGTACACTACCGAGGGTCGAGCGGCACGAACCATAGATGCAACTATTATGCTGCCAAGGCGTTCGGCCCGCTCCACAAGAAGAGAGAATATTCTATGAACATCTGATTTAAAAGCTATTACAAGCCTAATACATAAGGAAAAATAATTTCTATTAACGGTCAAGTAACCCGCCAAAACTCAAAGTATGTGAAATTCAGCCTTTACGTATCCTTTATCAAGTTTTAATATAATTTAGGAACTTAAATTAACAAGTAGAATGCAAACAATACAAGTATTTCATGATTTGGGTCCTAAAACTATCCGGACTTAAGCATAATTAGTAGCTACGCACGGACTCTCGTCACCTCGTGTGTGCGTAGACCCCACAATTTAGAAGCAAATAGTAATTTAAAACACCTATGGCATAAATTCTTTCGTACAAGGTTAGGCAAGAGACTTACCTCGTCTCAAAGCTCACTTACCGGCTCACATATTCTTTGTAAGGATCAACTTGGTGCCGAACAATCCGAAGCTAGCCAAATATTAGATAAATTAATAATTATACGCTTAAAAGTTAATAATTTAGCTATTAGAGTACTTATCCAACCCAAATTAGAAGATTCCTAAAATTCACCCTCAGGCCCACGTGCTCGGATTTCGAAAATTTTCGAAGATAAATGTTACCCATAACCTCACGAACTCAAATACATAATTTTCACCCAATTGCATAATCATTTTCGTGGTTAAATCTCATTTTTATCCGAAACCTAGTTTTTTCAACTAAACCAACAATTTCAACACTTTATGTGCTAAGAATCTACCCAATAATGCCTGTATTAAACTCATCTATATAGAATTTACTTACCTCAAAGTTCTAGGTGAAAACTCCTCTTCAAAGAGCTCCAAAATCGCCCAAGAGAAGAAAGAAGTGAGCCAAAATAGTTGAAGTCTCGACTTAAATGAACCTCACTGCCTTCAATGATTTCGCATCTGCGACTCCACTGTCGCACATGCGGCTCTACTTCTACGGGCAAAATATCGCAGGTGCGGACCATGCCCAGGTATGCCTCCATCGCTTCTACGGGCAAAGCCTCGCTTCTGCGAGCCTGCTTCTGCGGCACATGCGTCGCACCTGCGAACCCTCTCGCTTCTGCAATCGACTCCTTCGCAATGCGCCTTCGTAGGTGCGGTTCCATCCTCGCTTCTGTGACCACTCGGTAGTCCAAGCCAGGCTGCTTTTATGGTCAAGAGCTCGCACCTGCGGCAAGTTCTTCGCAGGTGCGATTGCACCAGAACCTTGCCGCTTCAGCAACTCTTTTAAGCCCAAACTTGATCTGCGCATCGTCCAAATAGCACCCGAGTCCCCGGGGCCTTGCCCAAACATACCAACAAGTTCGTAACGATAAAACAAACTCGCTCGAACCCTCGGAACGCGTAAAACAACATCTAAATTAAGAATCATACTCCAAACAAATTCGAATCAACTTATGGACTTCATGTTCTTCCCACTTACTCCGAACACGCCGAATCATACTTAGACTACTCGGAATGACACCAAATTTTTCGTGCGAGTCACAAATCACCATACGGAGCTATTCCAGGCTCGGGATCCCAAACGGACATCGATAACCTCAAATCCTACTTCAAACCAAATTTAAAGAACTTGAAAACCTTCAATGCGCCAACTTTCAATAATCAGCGCCGAAACGCTCCGGGGTCATCCGAAAACCGTTCCGAACATACGCCCAAGTCCAAAGTCATCATATGAATGTATTGGGACCTACATATCCCAGTTCCGAGGTCGTTTACTAAAAATATTGATCCAAGCCAAACTTAACCCCTTTTAAGCCAATATTAAGGAACTAAGTGTTCCGATTTCAACCTGAATACTTCCAAACCCGAACTAACCATCCCCACAAGTCATAAAACAGTAAAAGCACATACGGGGAGTCTTATTTAGGGGAATGGAAATCTAGAAAGCAAAACAACCGGTTAGATCGTTACAATTACGTATTTATTTGAGGAGGTATCCGATAATTTAGGACTTTATGGTCACTGTTCAGTTGTAGACCGTATTATTTGCTATATTTATTCTCATTTCTTGCTTACTATATTTCGTACTTGTCTACCTTATTATATCTGATTTATCGGACCACTAATAAGTGCCAATGTCGACCCTTCGTCACTACCTCTCCGGGGTTAGGCTAGATACTTAGGCGTTGATTTACGTACTCACGCTACACTTCTGCACTGAAGGTGCAGGTACTGAGGCATGTACATTAGGTGGTCATCTTGGCGCATTGGCACAGCTGCTGCGGGGGCTTTATGGTGAGTTGCATTCTACGCCACGATTCACAACATATCAAGTCTCTATCTTATTCAGTTATTATATCTTGTCTATTTTATATTCCAGACATAGGTTGTGGTAATATTGTATTGTTCTAATAGATGCCCATGCTCTTGTGATATCGGATTTTGGAAGTTCCTAGTGGATGTTCATTATTTTATTTCATGTTACTATTATCACTTCACTTTATGATTATTATATTCGGAAAATTGATAAAGAAAAACACAGGTTTTATGAGCGCTAGATTTTATTCTATTTATTTAATGAAGTTCCTTAAAAAATTTAAAATGGATAGTTAAGTGGAGGTTCACGCGTTGGCTTGCCTAGCAGCATAATTGGGTGCCATCACGACCTATTATTGGATTTGGGTCGTGATAGTTACAGTATAACTACTTTCCCGTTGAATCAAATTAACGGTGACTTCAAATCAACAATAAAGTGTCCTATTATAGTGGAAGTCTAAAATTATTTTAAAATCTATCTATCTATTCGATCTATATAGAATCGGAGAAGCCAATCAATGTGATGATGCCAAGTTTCACGATAAAAATTCAACAAGTATCAAATTTTAGGACAAAATTAGTTTGGTTAGTTAATAATTAGTTGCTCTTTTTGAATTTGAATTTAAAATTATTAAATATCTACATATTTTTAAGAAACTATTATAAAAAAAGGAAAAAATATATAAATATATAATTTCAATGTAGAGATATATAAATAATAAGATTAATTTTGTTTTAGATAAAATTTTATTTAATAATAATTCATATGGTCATGCTATATGCTATATGGATAAAATGAAACTAAAGACAAAAACATAACCAATAATTTCAATAAATAAATAAATAAATAAATAAATAAATATATAAATATATAATTTAACTTCTTATATGTAGTAATCTTAATAAATAAAAAAATGAATCTTTCATATTAAGTACAAACGGGAAGAAGAATTAAATTTAATTTCTTATTGAAATAATATAAAAAATAATAATACTTACAATCATTAGTAGATTTATGCATATATTAAGATAACTTCTTTGTTTAACCTTTGAACTAATTCAACACCATCCATTTAGAAAAATTGTAATAATTATATTCATATTATAGATAAACATTAAATGAAAAAAAATCAAAATATTGTCGAACAAAACATAATGTATAAAGAGAAGAATATATATAATGTGATTCTATCCACAGTTTAAATTTATTTGATAAAACTTAGTAAAAAAATAATACTCGAATATTACTGAAAAATTTAAATATCGCAATAATTATGAGAAAGTCACACATGATAAAGTCAAGTTAAATTTCAAGAGTAATACAGAATTATATTCATTGTATTATTAAATTGGTAATTTATTAAAATTCTTATGACAATGTAATAATATTAATTAACGAATAATAAAATTAGATAAGCAAGGAACAAAAAAAGATCATTGTAAAATATAAAAGTATAAGACTTATAATTAGAATTATGATGAGAAAAGTCATACATATACACATAATATTGCTAAATTTAAACAATTGAAGTATTTTGAATGTCCGAAAAGAGCGGGATAAGATAATTTTATGATATTTATATTTTGAATTAATTAAAAAATATAAGATTTATAAATAACACTCAAAAAACATTATTGCCAAATTTAGATCATTGAAAATTTTTGAACATTATAACATAAGTTTAAAAAATATATATTTTCAGATTAAGAAAATATGTATATCTATGTTATAGTAAAAGAGAAGTAGCATCAAAATGTTAAGCCAATAGGTAAATTATAAAAAATCACATTAGTAATTATATAATACTAAGTACTTGCTAATTTAATAAAAAATAAATAAGGAATAAATAATTTATTTGATTACTATATAATGTGTATCCTTTGATTTTGTATAGATTTTATTATATTTCTGCACACTATATTAAATAATAAAATTACAACTAATATTTATTAAATAATATGATATATTAAAACATAATTTTGGAAGATTAATATTCTGTCAAATTATCTGTTGTCAGGACCCTAATTTTCTACCTTAGGATGTCATGATGGCACCTAGTCTTTAAGACTAGGTAAGCCTAACACATGCGGATTATAAATGAAATTTAACTAACTTAACTGCAATACATTAAATATTATTAGTAACAACATAGCTGAACCAACATCAATTACATAATCCCATAATCGATAGTACAAGTCATAAGCTTTTTTAAGAGTCGCTAGAATTAACAATACTCGTTGTCCCGAAATAATAGGAAACAATGGAAATAAGATACAATAGAAGGTGACTTTGGAGCCTGAAAATGTCAAGTAGGTATACCTTGAAGTTTCCAGCCGTGCATACATAAGCCTCAAACTAGCTCGATCATAAGTACTTGGATCTGCACAAAAATGTGCAGAAGCGTAGCATGAGTACACCATATCGGTACCCAGTAAGTATCAAGCTTAACCTCGGTAGAGTAGTGACGAGGCTAGGTCAAGACACCTACCAGACATGTAAACATGTGCAGGATATAACTTAAAACTAACAATGGAAAGAACGTCAATGTATGACCAACAACAGAAGGATCACAAATTTAGAATCAACAGTGAGAATAATAGAAGCACGAATAGCAACAAGAAATAAATGAGTAATAAAGAAACGGGTGACAACTCAATCAATCAAATCATTCCTAATGCACAATTTACAACAAGATTTACCTGAGGTATTGATGACGTCCAAATCCACTACTAAAAAGTAAATGGACACAGTAGCATGCAACATAATTTACCCAACTATGAGTCGGGGTCATATCCCACAGAAAACAATATGTAGGTGATTAGGCGTGTAAGAAAATTATCACTTATTATGCTAAGCCAAACACTTAAAAGGTTTTGAGATAATATTTATGTCTATATGCAAAAATATAAACTAACCTAGAAAGCAAGTAAAATGAACAATGTCTACAAGCATGGATGCAATGGAATTACACACTCATAAATTGCAATCAAAACATAAATGGGATAACAAATGGAAAGAATTAACTCTCTCACACAAAGATGTTCAAATGCACCCAAGTAGTACCATAGGCTTGCCTTTCATGTATTTCTCCACTAATATAGACACACTTAGTTCAAAATTAATTAGGACTTAAGAAGGATTGTAGTGTAGGCTTTTGGTTAAGGTAGGGCACACTTTTGGTTAGAGTGACTCAAAACCTCCCTAAGCACTAGAATTTTTCAACAATCAAAGTACACTTCCTTCAACAACTTTTCCATCCTTTCTTCATCTTTCATTTCATCTCCTAGTCTACCATTTATTCATAATTCCTTATTTTTCCTTTCTTTTTCTTCTTTCTTGTATATTTTTTCCCAAAAGCTAAGGAAGGTTCCACTATATATATATATTTCCAACTGTCACCTCAAACTTACGCTTTTAGCCTATATTCACACATTCAAAGCACTTAGGGAGGTTGGATGCCAAAAGATAGATCAATAAAGAACAAAAGGTCAAAGTTTGTAACATGGTTGCCAAAGAAAAGGTTAAAGACTCAAAAGAGGTTGACTAGGGAAAATATTCAAAGGTAGGAAATTTAAGGCAAAAGAACAGTCCAGGAAAGGTCTAACATCATTTTTCAAACCAAGTTAGTCTAGGATTTCGCCTTGAAGCACATTCCGGAAAGTTCTAGACTACAAATCATGCAAAAGTACTCACAACAACCCTTACCACACAAGGAACATGCGAATTCGAGTGAAATATGTATCCAAAACCCAATTAAAACAAATGAACTCAAAAAACTCACTCGTAGCCTAAAGAGACTATTTAATGAATCAAAGAGCCAAAAATTGAGTCTAAAAGTCATGACAATGATCCTTACTTCAATCATTTTTCTTTTTCAAAGATCAAAAATTCATACGCCAAAGTTTGAATCATGTTGGTATCAAGCAAGCCACAACTTTATTTATGAACCAAAAGATCACACCCAATAACCAATTTATTTACTACTAGCTACTAAACTAACTAACAAAAAATTTACCTAAAAAAAGAAAAACTAAATATGACTAATCCCTTAAGAAAGCTGTCACGCCATCCATCATAGGGAAAAGTCACCCGGTTCAACATAAAAATATTCCTCGGGAAAGAACCGTAGCATAAAAAAAACCCAAGGAGATCTATTGAAAAGTATATTACTACTAAAGAGATAAAAAATAATATAAACTAAAAACTACTAAAGGAATATAAATAAAATAACTAAAAACTACTAAAGAAAATAAAATAACAAAAGCGACTAATCCACAACTATATTCAGCACAACACAAGCCCGGCAAGGGTACACAATATCCATGCAAATTCATAAGCTCGACAAGGGCATAAGTGAAGCATAAATATATGAATAAAGTGTGCAACCCCCCAACTAAAATCATTGTAGTGTCCTCACTACATAATATCAAAACAAAAAGCATAATAGTTAGAGGGGCTCCCTGAATCGGCCTCAATCGGAGCTAGAAGGAAATTTGAGCTCCTCATCATCATCATCATCATCATTGAAGTCATTTGAACTGCAGGATGACCTCAGCTTATCCATCATTTTGTTCAGGAGTTCGCTCTTTTTCTTTTCGTGCTCCCTGAACTTTCTCTGTCGCTTTTCAATTCCTTTACGGGCGGCTCATATTTTCCAACCTATTGTTCATGGTCTCTATCTTGACCGTTATTGCTTTTTGCTCTTTGACCACGTCGTCCAGGGATGGTGAAGCGGCAGTGACAGTAGATGTGCAAGCCCTAGATGGGCCAGTAGGAAGGCCTGCTATAAGCTGCCTAATGTGTACATACACACCATGTATCTGACTGGATAGGTGACACTTAGTGTAAGGGCCAGACTGGAGTGGTCCCATGAGGTCAAATGATGCAGGTGCAAAGGATCCGGCGTGATCAGTGGTGGCCTCTGATAACTGCCCAAATGAAGAGGATGCAACATCAATCCTCCACTTTTTCTACTTGTCAGTGGGTCCCTTTTTTAGCAATGGGTGGATCATTGGATTTCCCGAACCTTTCTCATCATCATTTGGGTGTTTTAACACCCCCAGCATCATAGCATAGACGATTAATCAATGATGGGAAGAATAGTCTCTTGGACCTCCCATGGGTGGCTTCTTCGATTTCTCTAACAATGTGCTCCGCCACGTTCACGGGTAGTCCATCCATAGTAGCAGCAATTATTAATGCCATCTCTAGTGTCACATCAGTGTCATTTGTAGATGGCAAGATCCTTGCACAGATAATGGAGAGCCAAGTCTTTGCCTCAGCAGTGAAGTCATGAGAATCAACTCCTTTGTGCACCGTCAACCACTTCGAGGTCACCCTGTCATGCAATTTGTCCACCAACCATTGGTTTCCTCCTGCTTTTGCTCTGTCTCTATAAACCTCATTATCAGCATTGGAAGGCCATAAATTCCGTTGATTATCTCAGGGTTGAAGTTGACTTGCACACCCCGCACAGTAGTAACTAAGGTTCCTTGGAAATTGGTCCTCAAGGCATTTGCATAAAATTCCAACATTACAGTGTAGTTCGCATCATTTGGTTGAGCGGAAAAACAAATCCACCTGCTTTCTAACAATGTTGGGTAGAAGCCCGACATTTTAGCTTCAACTTGTTCCATGTTTATGCCTCTTTTCCTGACGATGATTTTTGACAAGAGTTCGCCATATTTTCGTTCACATTCAGCAGATAAAAACCGGTCATGATCAAAGGGTTCCTCTTGTTCGGCTTTGGGGACATGTTCCTACTCAATTTCGTTGTGTTCCGGATCCATTTTATGCCCAAAGTACCTATAAAATAGACCAAAAATGTTAAAATCTCATATAGACACTTAAAACAATGTATTAGAAAGTATTTAGGCCAAAGAAATGGGCAGAAAGGGTCCCGGGCAGAGCTGTGCAAAGCTACTATTTTTTTGCCATTTTGGGGACTGCCAGGAATTTCTCTTCGCATTCGCATGAAGGACATCGCTATCGCGAAGAGCAAAAAAAACTGTCCATAAATAGACCTTTGCGTTCGTGAATAGACCATCGCATTAGCGAAGGTCATCTTCATCGCCTAGACCTATATTTCTTTCAGGCATTTTTTCAAACGGTTTTCTTGCATTGTTTTCTTGCTCGTTTTTCAGTCAAAGTTAGCACACATCTCGCCCAAAATTTTACGATAACAATAACACACTCATACTCAACCAACCTTACCCAGCAAGCAATCATTTTGGCACACAAAGGTTTCATTTCAAAAATTAACAGTTACACCCTAAAACCTTAAGACAAAGCTGCTCTTCAATTGTTTCACACCAAGAAAAGAGGGAAAAGTTAAGAGACAAGAGAGAAAATCACATACCTTGCAAATGGCGAGGGTAAATTGCAATGGACTTGAAGATTATGGAGAAGTTGAATTGGGGGTTAAGGAGTTGGAAGAAACGGTTCTTGAGCAAAGAGAGGGATTAAACGTTGATTTTCAGTATTTTGATATTTTAAACTTACCTGAGGCTCACGTTCGCGAGGGATCTATCGCCTTTGCGAAGGGTTAAATGTTCACCAAATAGTCGCGAGCGCAACATATGTATCGCGAACGCGTAGGCTTAAAATTTCATTGCCCTTCGCGATCGCGAAGGTCCACCGCGAACACGAAGCAATGCTTCTGCAATTTTCAGCTGCTACTGGTTTTTGGCTGTTCGGTCACCTCGACCTGCTCAAATCAACTCCAGAAATTCTAAAATTTGACAGATTAGTCAAAAACAATATACTAAACTATTCTAAAAAAGAAAATATCAAAAACGACTAAAAATTTTGAACACGATGGGTGTGTGCTTGGCCAGTATGAGATCGCATTTTCGGTCGTAACCATTATGTGGTCCGCAAAATTGGCATTCCACCGCATATTTGAGCGACCGTAGCTTACGATCTTCTAACTCATTCCGCGACCAATATGCGGCCTACATAACCAATATGCGATCGCATTATTTTGCCGCAGGAAAGCAAGTTTAGCCACTTTTTCTTCACTTTCCCTGCACTCTAAGACACACACACATCAAAATGTTCAACCAAAACAACTACACTACAAAAATAAAAATCTAACAACAATATTTAAAAACGATGGGTTGCCTCCCACCAAGCACCACATTTAACGTCGTGGCTCGATGCAAATCAACCTTATCACTTTTCTCGCCACTTGAAGATATGAACTGGGCACCTAACTTGGAATCAAGTTTGTGACTACGAGCGATGGGGGGTGGTAAGTATATGTCAAACCAAATGTCATTTGCTTTATTTTGCATTTCTTGGCTGTCATGTGAGGGATTTCATTTTGCCTTCTTGAACTTTCAAATTGTAAAATGTATGGCCTTTGCCTTTCCTCTTTGCTATCCCTCATTGATTCGTGTAGTTCAATTCCCATATCACTACACATCTCCAATGTTGAGAAATGCTTGGAATGTGACATCAAGCCTCCAAATTTCAATTCTTTCCGTATTTTGACATCCTCTTGGTCCCCCAAACTAGAGGCAACTTCAACCATATTTTCAATTACACCGGTTGACTCTAATTCTATATTTTTTTTGGCATCACCAACAAGCATGGAGTCGGTTGGCGGATGTTCAATTCTTGATTCCTCGAAATAAAGCTCACTTTCTTTCTCGAAGTTGGACTCTTCTTGACCTCTTTTCACACTCTCAAATTGATAGGCATAATGAGCCTCAATCAATAATTTCAGTTGATCTTCCAAAGTGCGGATAGTCTCATCATTTTGATGTAGTGCTTGTTTTAAGTCCCCGAGTGCCAAGTTTTGCTTCTCCTCATTTTCAAGAATGGCCTTCAACATGGAAATCATCCTCTCATTTTGAGCATTTGAGAGTTCTTCTTGATTTTGATCAAGTGCCAAAGAAGGATTTTCGGCTTCAACCCTAAGGAAGGTTCTTGGCTATCATTCATTTTCGAGGCTTTTTGGACATATAAAGCTTCAAGAATTTCTCCCATTTGTGAGTTCAACCTTTCAAGTGCCAAATTTTGGAGACTATTTTCCAAAAGCTCCTCCAAGGCGTTTTGCTCTTTGTTTCCTCATTCAAATAGGCATTCTATCATGAGCTTGAACTCTCCATTTTGGCCGTGCTCACTTTCTTCCACTTTAATATCCCTATAATTATCATCACAAAAAGTAGAATCATCATAGCGGGGGTTCGGGGAAGGGAAGGACAAATAAGCACAATTATCCCAATGGCCATTTTGACCACCACACTTATCACATATACTCCACTCATGAGTTTGAGATTGCGCGCACAATCCGCCCTCCGGGAGAATTTAAAAAATTTTGCCACGAGTGTGGTCCTCCACAATAAGGACAAGGATCATCAAAGTATGACAACTACCATCCGGCCAATTTTCATTGTACGACGCCATTTTCAAAACTAAGAAAATAAATAAGAATAATCAAGAAAACAACAAGAAAAATAGACAAAGATGAGAAAAATAATTACAACAAATTTTCACAAGTTTGGACCAAAGCACGTACGCTTATTTCTCAAACAACCTAAATACGCCAAATTGTTCCTCGGCAACGGCTCCAATTTTGATGACGTCCAAATCCACTACTAAAAAGTAAATGGGCATGGTCGCATGCAATATAATTTACCCAACTATGAGTCGGGGTCGAATTCCACAGAGAACAATATGTAGGCGATTAGGCGTGCAAGAGAATTATCACTTATTATGCTAAGGAAACACTTAAAAGGGTTTTGAGAAAATATTTATGTCAAAATGCAAAAATATAAACTAACCTAGAAAGCAAGTAAAATGAACAATGGCTACAAGCATGGTTGCAATGGGAATTACACTCAAGTAACAATCAAATGTATTTCACGATTTTACAAATATGAGCGAGTTTATGTTAATTAGCCTCGGGTAATAATTCTATATTAGCTTCTTCTGAAGATTAACATGACTTCCTAATTGAATTATCCCCAAAATAATTAAGAGATTAAGCACACCCGAATATGGCTACAAGTAGTTCAATCCTATCCCTAGGTAGAATCTATAAAGTGAGGGTTAACGCCTCAAGTTCTTGTTAATTAATCTTTCCCAACCCCAAATTATCTTTCCCAAAATTAATTCGAAGTGAATGGGCGAATCCTAGGATTAGCTAATCCCTTTGGAAACATTAAAGAACAAGAATAATTAAAGAAATAATAACTCACTTCATAATAAATAAAAATCGTTCAATACATAAGCAAAACAAGATATTTAACCCCACTTTAAATATGAATATTCCCAAACAAGATTTATATATTGGAAAAAATACTACACACTTAGCTATTCAATAAAAAGCAAGGAAATGAAGAAATGAACATAAATGGGTAAGAAATTCTCAACCAAAAGCTTCAAATCTTCAAGACCCAAGTGTGTGTGCAAGAACCTTAGCTCCAAAACTTGTGTTCTCTAGTCCAGAGATGTCAAAGATGTGCAGAGACTGGCCAAAGATGCCAAAGATCTCTTTCTAATAAGCTAGGTCGTGTATTAAATGGTTTGGGGGTCAAAAACATGAAATTCCAGAACTGCCCAGTTTTCTGCCCATTTCTTCTTCGCGTTCGCGAAGGTTTGTTTTCTGCAACTTGGCGTTCGCGATCATACCTTCGCGTACGGAAAGGTTTGTTTTCTACAGCTTCGCGTTCGCGGTCTCTCCCGTGAGTTCGCGAAGGGTTGGTTTCTTGCTGCTCCGCATTCGCTTTACACCTTCGCGTTCGCAAAGGGTAATTCACTGGGCAGATTTCCATTGTTCATTTTAGCTCATTTTTGACTCGTTTTCACTTGGTTTCTTCACGATCACTTCTATATCATATAAAACCTGTAAAATAGAAGTAAATAACATTAAACACACGACTTTATCATTCATATAGCAACAATCTAAGTTTAAAGACGAGATAAGTTGGTAAAATACCCACTTATCAGGTACCACTCCTCATAATCTCGAATTATAAGTCACAACTTTCAAATTTTACACATATGGCACTTCGTGCCCATATTTTTCCAAATTACTTTCTCACGTCAAAACCCACGCGCACTATGTACATTGCATCTGTGTCATATGCTAATTAAAACATTCAAGAGATTTATTTATACACGATAAAGCATAATAATAATCTTGAAATAACATAGGGAATCAAACAAGAAAATGAGTTTATTTTAGAAATCATTTGGGTAATAACATTTGCAAATAAAACGAATCAATGGGTAAGTTACCGAATTAAACATAGAATTTGTTGAAATAAAACATAATAACGATTTTTAAGTAAAGTAAAAACATCAGATGCCGTAAAGAGTTTAATTTGAGAAATCAATTAAAGTAAAATGTGACAACTATTAAGAATAGTAAGGTACCGAATGAAACGACGAGTTCCAACTTATGAGTCACGTAAGGTAAGCATGTTAAAAATTCTTTTACTTAAAACCGTTATGATACTAACAACTCAACAGAGTATAAGATAATGACTCGGCGTAGTAAATTCATCTTGAAAATCAATTCACCAAAATAATAATAATAGGAAAGAAAAACATCAAATGATGGCAAAGCAGTAAACTAATGAAAACAACTCAATCCTTGAAATTAGTAAATCCGAAAATATCAGTCCTCAGAATCTCATATGATATATACCGTAAGCTAACACAGTACAACACACACAATCTGTTGCAGCGCACAATCCGATCTCACAGTACAAACACAATCCTCCCTTATTTCACCATATCAATATCAAGAATGACATATAAAATATGTTGTGCCGCGCATCCCGATCCCAATATATCAATATCGAATCCTCTCTTATTTTAGCATATCACATAATCCTCTCTTATTCCACCCATTGCGCGCGTGCAGCCTTATCCCACCATATTATCATTTATCAACATCATATCCTCCCTTATTTCATCTGTTGCGGCGTGCAATCCAATCCACAAGCAATTAAATTAACAACAACAATCCAATAACTCAATGTACAAGAATTTCTACAATCATAGGGTATGAGTACACGAAAATAAAGGAACCACGTAATAATCAGATGAATGCAACAATTATTACAAAACAACAGGACAAGTGAAGCACGTAAAAACTAAGGTATGCAAGTACAACAGTTAAGGCAAGAAGCAAATTAGCACGGAGTCACGGAAGGGAGGAACAATTCAATATTTTCACAACAAATAGCCCATGACTCAATCATTATGTGTACAAGAATTTCAACAATAACAAAATGAATGAGAATACTCAACAAGGAAAGGTAACAAGATAATAAGGAAGACAGTAATTTCAACTAAAGCACATACGAGCGAAATAACAAGTAAGAGCTAGAACAAGTGCTAACAAAGTCAAATAGAGCATATAAAAGTAGATTAACAATGAGAGATATTACATGTTATGACAATTCAATTAAAGGCATGGAAAGAGTCTAGATAATCTAAACCAGTTAAAATACCACATATAGGTTGTGTACCCACTCGTCACCTTGCATATATGGCTTTCACATAATAAGAATAGCACAATTAATCCAAATCCTAAGGGGTATTTCCCCCGTACAAAGTTAGGCAAGATACTTACCTCAAAGAAGCTAAAGCGATACTCTAAAATGACCTTCTCGTGTGAAACAACCTTCGGACGGCTCAAATCTAGCCAAAATAACTTCATATCATAAATAAAATCATAGGAAACAATTCTGAATAATAAAGTTTTGATCTTTAAAGAAAACTAAAAAATTCAACTCGGGGCTTGCACCTCGGAACCCAACAAAATTCACAAAATCCGAACACCCATTCCGATACGAGTTTAACCATACCAAAATTATCAAATTCCGACATTAAATCAGCCTTCAAATCCTCATTTTACATATTTGAAAGATTTTTACAAAAATTCCCATTTTCTCTCATTTAATTCACTAGTTTAATGTTAAACATAATTATAGAATCATGAAATATAACCAAACACGGATAAAGAGCACTTACCCCAGACCAACACATGAAAATCCTTTCCTAAATCGCCCAAATCCGAGCTCTCTAACTCAAAAAGTGATAAAATATCAAAAACCCTTGAAATAGAGTACTTTTGTATTCTGCCCAGATATAATACAACGCAATCTCGGAATTTCCATTGCGATCACGAAGAACAAAACTCATCAGCTACCAAATGTGCTACGCGAACACAGCAGTCCGGTCGCAAACGTGTTGACCACTTACCCAACAACATCGCAATCGCGGTCCCGCAGTCGCGAATGCGGTGAACAAATCACTTATGCCCATTCCAGCTTCCCTTATACACGATCGCGCAAACCTTCATGTGAACACAAAGACAAAGGTCCCCCAAGCTTCGCGAACGCGGTCGCCTCTTCGCGACCGCGAAGAACAAAAGTGCGGCCTCTACAGAAATCTCTATGCGAACGCGGAGGTGCAGTCACGAACGCAAATAGGAAGACACCAGAAGACAAGACAGCAATTCAAAACATAAGGAAAATTGCCCGTAGCCCATCTGGAACGCACTCGAGGTCCCAGGGGCTCTGTCCGAACATACCAACAAGATCCATAACATAACGCGGACCTACTCAAGGCCTCAAATCACATGGATAGAACCTTTCACTTAACTTATATTAGAAGAAGAATCGCGACACACAACCAACTTCCATGGCCGCAAAAGACATAAAACTCGAGTCGTGTTCTAAGCCGTCATAACTCTTCCGGGACCCATTTATACATAATCAAAACAATTCGAATCAACTACCTCTAAATCAATCAAATTACGAAGGCTTTCAAGCCCTCATGTACAACCACAAAACACCTGTATTACCTTACCACACCGAAGGAAATGATCATTTCCTTAACGATGCCGATCCAAACCACTACTAGGCTAACTCGGCTTCTTTCGATTTCTTCTTGACTTGCCTTCAGAATCAATACCTCTATTCAATCACATAATGGATCCCAATCAACACTCATCTCGAGTGACCCAAATCACGAGACCACGTTGTTTCAATACCTATAAGCCATTTCGTACCTCCTCATGCAATTTATAGTAACTCCAACTGAAACACCTGCGATGTTTAAATCTTCTGTGAATCGGAAGTTTTTCTAATACTGCATCGAGACCTATTGATAACATAGAAATGCTCCAAGTACCCTTCACACTCTACTGCAAAACCCAATCCTCAGCCACATCACAAACCTGAAAATCCTTATGCACCACACCTAAAATCTCGAAGCCACTAGAACCATTATTAAGAGTCGCCCACTCTAGTCCAATTCCGATTATTTAAACAAACCACTAGTGCTTCGTTAGCACATGACCACTCCAATGAAGAAACCGGATGAATACTTTCCCTTGTACATCACATTCATCAAATCCACTGCTCAAATTACCCCTGATTTTTTCTTCCTTAGTAATAACTAATTCACCAACATACCAATAACCCGAAACTGCAAAGGCACATCACCACATGACCCAATCATAGACGATAGGCTCCCCCACTTAGCTTTAAGCCATAATCATATAAATTTAGAACCCACAATGACTCCCCCTCCTCAGTTACCATGATCTCGCACCGTTGATCAGCCAAATTTCTCATAAGTTCTTATTGCACTGATCATAACACATCCCGAATTACCAGCCAAAATCGCACACTCGACCTCCTAGCAGTCTTACCATCTTCTTCAAACGATCCAAGTTCACATTGTAGTACATGCATCCCATTGGATAGAAGGCAGAACTCTTTATAGGGACTACATTAGGAGTCATGCAACCCCTAACCTTCTCATAGTAGATAGCCCACTTATATAACCTCATACTGCATCCTCTAACGGCATAGCCATAACCACGTCTATTATGAAATCAGTTGATTCTCCTAGGTCCACACTCATCCACCAATTGCAAGAGTTCGTTCATCCTATTAGCATCAACTGAAGGTGTATGGGGTCGAACCCGATCACTTGCATAGGAAGTACTGATTTTGGATTTGACGACCAGCGTCAATTGAGGTCGCCATCCGATAGGTCGAGACCGGAGTATCGAGAAGAGATGTCCGAGACCGGGACATCGAGTAGAGAAGCTTGAGACCAGATGTCATCAGAACGAAGCTCGAAGCCAAGGCGCTCGAGATGAGATCGTTGAGGCCGATCAGGGTAAAATATCCCATGGTAAAGTTATCAGATTTGCGTAACTGAAGGACCGAAAATCTCGTGATATGTAAACATCTCGGTAGGAATCGCGGCTCAAATCAATAAAGACGTTAAATCCATTAATTCTAGGGATATCTTACCTTGTAAATAAGATTTTTACCTTGTATAGAATTCTTCACCCTCCCTATATAAATAGACAGCCCCATTTGTAAAAGACACAAGATATACAACCAATATACAAAAGTTATAGTCTTTTTTGCTCGTTTGTCTGCTTCATATTTTGTTTCCAAAGGCTTCTAACACAAAAAGATTACTCAATATTGGCAGTTTGCTTTTTCCTTGTTCATTAATTTAGCCTCTATTTCTGTTTGTTCTTTAGTTGTATTAAATCAGGTCACATATCCTTAAAATCACATACAAATTTAATTGTTACTCGTAATCAAGGGTAAACAGTTTGGCGCCCACCGTGGGGCTAAGGATAATAGTGATCGTTTGATACAATTTTCTGTCACACAGACTATTTTACACTTGTTCTTTGCAGAATACTTTTTTACAGGTTACAATACAATCATGTCACATTCTCAATCTGTGCCTCAATACGTCGATGGCGAATTTAACCACCAGGGCGAAAACAACAACTTGGCACCCGGTAATGAAGTTCCAGCCGACGCTAACTCCCAAGTAGCGGTCGATGTGGATCGGACCTCTAGCCCATGGAACAGTGTTCGAAGAGAATACCGCTCGGCAAATCAGAACCACGAGGAGGACGGGATCAGCCTCAGGATGATATTCAGCATGTTGCAAGCCCAACAAGCGGCCATTGCTCAGCTGCAAAATCGGAGCCAAGTTTCGAATGGGATAGGGACCGGCCCTCCTCGGGAAATTATCCCCGAAAATGAACCCATCACAGTGGAACCAAGCGAAGGCGGATCGGGGGCAAACGCCGGGATCATGAAAATGCTCGAGGAGTTAACCAGACAAGTCGAGTCAGGCAAGAAGAAGATCGAGGCCAATGATAAAAAGGTAGAAACATATAATTCGAGGGTGGACCAAATACCAGGAGCACCTCCGGTATTAAAAGGTTTAGACTCAAAGAAATTCGTACAAAAACCTTTTCCATCAAGCGCCGCCCCAAAACCCATACCGAAGAAGTTTCGCATACTGGAGATTCCCAAATACAATGGGACATCTGACCCAAATGAGCATGCAACAGCATACACATGCGCCATAAAGGGAAATGATCTCGAAGACGATGAGATTGAGTTCGTTCTCTTAAAGAAATTCGGAGAGACCTTGTCAAAGGGGGCAATGACTTGGTACCACAACTTACTCCCGAATTCCATCGATTCTTTTGCCATGCTTGCGGACATCTTCGTGAAAGTTCATGCGGGTGCCATCAAAGTCGAGACACGAAAATCGGACTTATTTAAAGTTAGGCAAAGAGATAACGAGATGCTCAGGGAATTCGTATCTCGCTTTCAGATGGAGCGAATGGACCTACCACTGGTCACTGATGATTGGGCCGTCCAGGCCTTCACCCAAGGATTCAATGCTCGAAGTCCAACGGTTTCACAACAGCTTAAGCAAAGCTTGATTGAATATCCGGCTGCCACATGGGCAGATATACACAACCGATATCAATCGAAGATTAGGGTCGAGGACGACCAACTTGGAGTCCCTTCGGGATCCACTTACCCCATCAGAACTCATGATAGGGTTCAAGGGAATATTTATCGAGAGCCAAGATCGAGCAGAGACAAGCATCGACCATACCTTGGAGACCGAAAGGCCATTCCAATAAGGCAGGGTTCCCCAAGACGAGAAAGGAGGAACGATCTTAATTGGAGTAACCGAGGACCATTGGCAAGAAAAAACTTCGAGAGAACCGCTGGCAATCGAGAAGCACCACGGCTATCAGAGTATAACTTCAACGTCGACTCGGCTACTCTCGTATCGGCCATCCGTCGCATTAAGGATACTAAGTGGCCTCGACCACTGCAATCAGATCCAGCTAATAGAGATCCCAGTTTGATATGTAAGTATCATGGTACACATGGGCACGAGACAGAGGACTGTCGACAGTTGAGGGAAAAGGTGGCACGGTTGCTTGAAAATGGGCACCTTCGAGAGTTTTTGAGCGATCGAGCCAAAAACCATTACGGGAACAGAAATAAACTAGTAAACCAGGAGGAGCCTCAGCATACGATCAATATGATAATCGGTGGGGTAGATACACCCCAAGGTCCGGTATTGAAACTCACAAAAATATCCATCACCCGAGAAAAGCGCACTCGGGATTATACGATGGAGGGAACTTTGCAGTTCAGCAAGGAGGATGCAGAAGGAATCATACAACCCCATAACGACGCCTTAGTAATATCGGTGCTAATACACAAAACTAAGGTGAAGCGTGTATTGGTCGATCCCGGTAGTTCAGCCAACATCATCTGGTCATGGATTATCGAACAGCTCGGGTTGACAGACCGAATTATCCCTGAAGTTCAGATTCTCAATGGTTTCAACATGGCTTGCGAGACAACCAAATGGGAAATAACTTTACCAGTAAACACTGCCAGTACCGTTCGGGAAATGAAATTCTGCGTAATCGAAGGTAATATGAGGTACAACGCCTTGCTCGGGGGACCGTGGATTCATGATATCAGAACGGTACCCTCAACGCTGCATCAAATGTTGAAATTCCCATCGACTGATGGGATCATAACTGTTTATGGAGAGAAACATGCAGCGAAAGAGATGTTCGCAGTAGAAGAAGCAGTACCGAAACCAATAGCTCCTTCCCAAAGAACCAATAGCAATCACAGGAACTGCCTTCAACGAAAGGAGGCGAACAGGAGCTTCTCGAAGATGATGACTACGGGATTCCCCGGTCATTCGTCGGCCCTAACGAATCTGATGCAACTAAGTCGACGGTCGAGGAACTCGAGCAAATTTCACTCCGAGGAGATGCACCGGATCGGAAGGTATACCTGGGCTCGGGCTTAAGTTTCAAGCTCGGGACTAAACTTATTCATTTTCTTTCAGCTAATGAAGACTCTTTCGCTTGGTCCCATCTTGACATAACAGGGATACCCCCAGAAATCACGACGCACAAACTGAGCATCGATCCTAAGTTTTGACCGGTCAAGCAAAAGAGGAGGCCCCAATCCGAAGTCAAACAAGCATTCATCAAAGATGAGGTAACCAAGCTTTTAAATATAGGATCCATTCGGGAAGTTAAATACCCGGAATGGTTAGCAAATGTAGTTGTAGTTCCCAAAAGGGGAAACAAGTTAAGAATGTGCATAGATTATAAAGATTTAAACAAGGCACGCCCTAAAGATTATTTTCCCCTACCTAACATCGATCGCATGATCGATGCCACCGCTGGCCACGAGACCCTTAGCTTTCTCGACGCCTATTCTGGCTATAACCAGATACGAATGGACAACGATGATCAAGAAAAGATGTCCTTCATCACTAAGTATGGTACATACTGTTATAACGTGATGCCATTCGGGTTAAAGAATGTGGGGGCTACTTATCAACGCCTAGTAAGCAAAATGTTCGAAAAACAACTAGGAAAAACAATGGAAGTTTACATTGATGATATATTAGTTAAGTCCCTGGGAGCAGAGCACCATTTGAGCCATTTGCAGGAAACGTTCGATGTGCTGGAACAGTACAACATGAAGTTGAACCCGGAGAAATGCGCATTTGGAGTGGGCTCGGGAAAATTCCTCGGTTTCATGGTCTCGAATCAAGGAATAGAAATTAACCCCGAAAAGATCAAAGCCATAGAAGACATTACAATTGTAGACAGTGTAAAGGCCGTACAAAAGCTGACAGGTCGAATAGCCGCTTTAGGCCGATTCATTTCGAGGTCTTCCGATAGAAGTCACCGATTTTTCAACTTGCTGAAAAAGAAGAACGATTTCTCGTGGAGTCCGGAATGTCAGCGTGTGTTAGAAGAACTTAAGAGGTATCTCTCTAGCCCACCTTTCCTGCACCCACCAAAAATAGGTGAGCAACTATACCTCTACCTCGCTGTTTCGGAAGTAGCGGTGAGTGGGGTCCTGGTCCGAGAAGAACAAGGTACACAGTTTCCTATTTATTTACGTCCTTAGAACCTTAGGTGAAGCCGAAACCAAATACCCGCATTTAGAAAAATTAGCACTCGCTTTATTGAGTGCCTCTAGGAAGCTAAAACCCTACTTCCGGGGCCATCCCATATGTGTAGTAACGACTTATCCCTGAGAAATGTAATGCATAAGCCCGAGTTATCCGGCCGATTGGCCAAGTGGGCCACCGAAATAAGCGGGTACGATATCAAATATCGACCCCGAACCCCAATCAAATCTCAAGTATTGGCAGATTTCGTCGCCGACTTTGCGCCGTCACTAATACCCGAGGTCGAGAAAGAATTAATGACAAAATCGCGTACTCCTTTGGGAGTTCGGACCCTGTTCACAGAGCCTCGAACTCGAAAGGATCAGGGCTTGGTATCGTATTTAAGCCCCCAACCGGAAACACTATTCGATAGTCTATTAAGACTGTAAAATTGACTAATAACGAAGCGGAGTATGAAGCTATGATTGCAGGCAGAGATAATCGAAGCCAGATGGGATTCCCTCCTCCTGGTCAACCAAGTAAACAGGATTTTCGAAGTTAGAGAAGGACAAATGCAGAGGTATTTGGACAAGCTTCAAGTCACGTTGCACAAGTTTAAAGAATGGACTTTACAGCACATACCTCGAGAACAAAACAGTGAGGCCGATGCCCTCGCCAATCTGGGGTCATCGGTCAAAGATGAGGAGATTGAGTCCGAAAAGGTAGTACAACTTTTGAGATCGGTGGTGGAGGAAGGCCATGCCGAAATCAATTCGACAAGCTTGACCTGGGATTGGAGGAACAAGTATATAGAGTATCTCAGCTCAGGTAAACTCCCTTCGGATCCCAAAGAATCGAGAGCATTACGCGCAAAGGCAGCCCGGTTCTGCTTATCCGATGATGGGACCCTATTCAGAAGGATATTCGGAGGCCCCCTGATGTGCCGGGTAATTTCGGCACATTTTGATACTACTTGCTTAAAGTTTAACTTGTTTTACGTGCAAATTCTACTGATACTTATGTAATTTTAGTGTAATTGCAGTACATCGAGTGTCAGGACCCAAAAGCACGGAAAAGAGGTCAAAAAGCTAGCTGAAGACAAGAAAATAAGTTAAGAGCATCGCAAATGTGAGTATGCGGTCGCAAACAGCAAATGCGGACCGCATATTCCACAAGCAGATCGCAAACAAGGACAGTACTCTGGGCAATGCATCATGTCGAGAATGCGGTTGCAAATGCGACCGCAAAACAGGAATGCGAACCACAAAATAATAAGGTGAAATCGCAAACGCAAACAGAGTTTCTGGGTGAAAATCAGAGTGGAGAATGCGATCGCATTTTGCGATCGCCTAACCAACATGCGGACCACAAACTAAAATGCGATGAAGGCAAAACTCTAGGGTTAAATCTGCGACAGCCGATGAAGATTTGCGGTCCATATTTCTGTTTTGCGACAGAAATGCGGTCCGCATTATGACAACAGGGGCAAACCAGTCCGAAATTCGCGGGGTTTTGTGCCTCTATAAATAGGTTTAATAGGGTTTTGTAAGGAACAACTTGTCAGAATTGAGAGTGCAAAGTACGGGAAATTAATTAGTTTGAATTCTGGGAAGCTTTGGGATCAATTACCTTCTATTTTGCAAGACAATGACAATTACTATTCTTTATTCTTCAATTTTCAGCATGAGTAGCTAAATTCAAACGCTGAGGTTGTGAACCCTAGATGGGTAGAATGTTGTTGAGATTTTGATATTGAATATGATTTCGATGGAAGATTGATATTTATTTATTTCTTGTTCTTCAAATAATTGTTAGTGGTTGCAAACATTAACGAACGCCAATTAATTCTATCTTATCTTGGAAAAGTGGGATAGAATTTGATAGAAATAAATAACAAAGACTCAAGGCTTTAAACCTTGTTTGATGAAATCGCTTAGGAATAAGTAGGTTTTGATTTGGCATTCATTGATTGTTCCTAATCACAACTCTTTTGTATTTGGAAAAATCGTAAAGAGAATAAATTATCCAACTATTGGGAAATATTGGATAGTAAATTAAACATCAATTGCATATCAAGAACTCTTACGTTGGAAATATTCAATATTAATATCAAGATCATTCTACTACACAAAGGGGGACACAACCTTGGTTTCTTTATTTCATATTATTTACATTCACAATATTGACATCAGTTTCCGTTTATCCTTACGTTCAATACTCTTTTGTTATTTTAATTACTTGATAGAATTACGACTTAGTTGAGTATTACACTAATTAGATAAACATTTCACACCTATTCCCTGTGGGATTCGACCCCAACCTCGTTTGGGTTATTATATTTGACACTGACCGCTTACACTATTCTTAAGGTGTAATTTGAGCGTATCAAATTTTGGCGCCGTTGCCGGGGAATACGTTTCTGAAATTACTAATTAGTGTGTACTTTACTATACGTCTAATTCAACTTGATTACACGATGTTTGTTTTGGTTGCGTTAGACAGGAAGATATGTCAGACCATGAGGATGATGTGGAGATACAGGAGGAAGGAAATCCTTTTGCAGATATCGAGGAGTATGTTGAAGATACAAACGCCATTGTACCTCCTGCTATCAGTGCCGCTACTTTCAAGGTAGAACATGGATTAATTCTGATGCTGAAGCGGAAGGATTTTTCAGAAATTCCACGAATGATGATCCAACACAGCACCTCAAAAATTTCTTGGGTGTTTGTGCGATGCATAAGCAGAATCATGTCTCCGACGATGCCTTGAGGTTGAGATGCTTTAAGTATTCATTAGCTGGAGATGCGAGTTCTATACGTTCAAGGCCTGAACTTGTCCAAGCGTTCTTGTCAAAATGGTTTCCACAAAGCAAGAAGTCCGAGCTCAGGGACAAGATTTTCTTCTTTAAGCAACTACCTGGTGAACAGTTATATGAAGCGTGGGATCGCTTCAAATTATACTTGGTGAGGTCTCCAAACCATGGTTTTCCAGATTCTATCTTACTGGAAAAATTCT
Source organism: Nicotiana obtusifolia (assembly GCA_002018475.1). Lineage (NCBI taxonomy): Eukaryota > Viridiplantae > Streptophyta > Magnoliopsida > Solanales > Solanaceae > Nicotiana > Nicotiana obtusifolia. The sequence continues at coordinate 18,450 of MCJB01051636.1, read as the reverse complement.
ACATGGGTTTGGATCCTATGAACCAATCAATAGCGAAGAATGCAACTGCTGGTTCTTTTATGGACAAGATCTTCGCTAGGGTGACTCAAATCTTAGATAAAATGGCAAACACAACCAAGATTGGCACTCTGAAGATTCCACAGGCGGAATTGCGATTGGCTCTCCTTCTATGAATAACTTGATCAAGGAAAATCAAGAACGAGACCAAGTGATTGCGGAACTTGCCACAAATGTCAATGTGTTGACAAAGCTTTTCACAGAAAATCATAAGATGAAGGTGAATGCGGTTGAGAATGTGCAGCCGGTGCAAAATGATGATTATGAAGAGGCAAATTATGTTAATAATCCTCAAGGAGGGTACCAAAGACAGCATTACCTAGGTCAAGGCTCGCAAAATCAATGGAGACCAAACCCACAAGGGCAAGGTCACCATCAATGGCAAAACGATCGAAGTGGCACTAATCAAGGAAACTGGAACAGCAATACAAATTTTTCCAATCGAAGTTCCAACCCTTATGTTCCTCCAAAGGGTCAGTATTCGAATCAGGGATCCTCTAGTGAGTCTAAATTGGAGAGCATTCTTGAAAGGATACTACAAAATCAAGAAAAGTCTGATCATTCCATGAAGAACATGACTGAGTTGGTTGGCTCTCACACTGCGGCGATTCAAAAGTTGGAATTGCAAATGAGAGATCATTCTCGTGAGCAATATCCACAGCAGAAGGGAACACTCCCTAGTGATACAATTGCAAATCCAAAGGGAAGTGGAAGTGGCCCAACTTCCCATATCATGGCTATCACTACCCGGAGTGGTAAGATATTGCAAGAAAAGAATGAGCAGGCAATTAATGTGGAAGAACTTGAAAAAGGAGTCGTAGTTGAAGAACCTAATGTTGCTGAAGTAATTAAAACTCCAGAGGTTGTGCAAAACCGAGATGAGACCCGAGAAGGGATGAAGGAAAAGGCAGCAGAAACATCAAACATTCTTCCGCCGATTTCTAGACCCCCTCCTCCTTTCCCTCAGAGACTTGCAAGAAGAGTTGACGACAGCAAGTTTGAGAAGTTCTATGACATTCTCAAGCAGTTATCTGTAAATATACCATTCTTGGAGGCTTTTCAAGAAATGCCCGGTTTTGCCAAGTATCTAAAGGATTTGATCACGAAGAAGAGAACCACCAAGAATGAGGTGGTNCTATGGGATTCGACCCCAACCTTGTTGGGTTATTATATTTAACACCGACCGCTTACACTATTCTTAAGGTGTAATTTGAGCGTATCAAATTTTGGAGCCGTTGCCGGGGAATACGGTTCTGAAATTACTAAGTAGTGTATACTTTACTTTACGTCTAATTCTACTCTTTTACACGTTGTTTGTTGTGTTTAGTGTAGACAGTGAGATATGTCAGACCATGAAGATGATGTGGAGATACAGGAGGAAGGAAATCCTTTTGCAGACATTGAGGAGTATATTGAGGATACAAACGCGATTGTACCTCCTGCTATTGGTGCTGCTACCTTCAAAGTGGAGCATGGATTAATTCTGATGCTGAAAGCGGAGGGATTATTTAGAAATTCCACTGATGATGATCCAACACAGCACCTCAGAAATTTTTTAGGTGTTTGTGCGATGCATAAGCAGAATCATGTCTCCGACAATGCCTTGAGGTTGAGATGTTTTAAGTATTCTCCAGCTAGGGATGCGAGGAAATGGCTCCAGAATCTTCCTCCAAATTCTATACGTTCATGGCCTGAAATTGCCCGAGCTTTCTTATCAAAATGGTTTCCACAGAGCAAGAAATCCGAGCTCAGGGACAAGATTTTCTTCTTTAAGCAACTACCTGGTGAACAGTTACATGAAGTGTGGGATCGCTTCAAGTTATACTTGGTGAGGTCTCCAAACCATGGTTTTCTAGATTCCATCTTGTTGGAAAAATTTTACATGGGTTTGGATCCTATGAACCAATCAATAACGAAGAAAACAGCTGCTGGATCTTTTATGGACAAAACCTTCGCTAGGGTGACTCAGATCTTAGATAAAATGGCAAAACACAACCAAGCTTGGCACTCTGAAGATTCCACAGGCGGAATTGCAATTGGCTCTCCTTCTATGAACAATTTGATCAAGGAAAATCAAGAACGAGACCAAGTGATTGCAAAACTTGCCACAAATGTCAATGTATTGACAAAGCTTTTCACGGAAAATCAGAAGAAGAAAGTGAATGTGGTTGAGAATGTGCAGCCGGTACAAAATGATGACTATGAAGAGGCAAATTATGTTAATAATTCTCAAGGAGGGTACCAAAGGCAGCAGTACCAAGGTCAAGGCTCTCAAAATCAATGGAGACCAAACCCGCAAGGGCAAGGTCACCATCAATGGCAAAACGACCAAGGTGGCTCTAACCAAGGAAACTGGAACAGCAATAACAATTTTTCAAATCGAAGTTCCAACCCTTATGTTCCTCCAAAGGGTCAGTATTCGAATCAGGGATCCTCTAGTGAGTCTAAATTGGAGAGCATGCTTGAAAGGATACTACAAAACCAAGAAAAGTCTGATAATTCCATGAAGAACATGACTGAGTTGGTTGGCTCTCACACTGCGGCGATTCAAAAAATGGAATTGAAAATGAGAGATATTTCTCGTGAGCAATATCCACAGCAGAAGGGAACACTCCCTAGTGATACGATTGCAAATCCAAAGGGAAGTAGAAGTGGCCCAACTTCCCATATCATGGCCATCACTACCAGGAGTGGTAAGATATTGCAAGAAAAGAATGAGCAAGCAGTTAATGTGGAAGAACTTGAAAAAGGAGTCGAAGTTGAAGAACCCAATGTTGCTGAAGTAAAGAAAACTCCAGAGGTTGGGAAAAACCGAGATGAGACCCGAAAAGGGATGAAGGAAAAGGCAGAAGAAACATCAAACATTCTTCCGCCGATTCCTAGACCCCCTCCTCCTTTCCCTCAGAGACTTGCAAGAAGAGTTGACGACAGCAAGTTTGAGAAGTTCTATGATATTCTCAAGCAATTATCTGTGAATATACCATTCTTGGAGGCTTTCCAAGAAATGCCGGATTTTGCCAAGTATCTAAAGGATTTGATCACGAAGAAGAGAACCACCAAGAATGAGGTGGTGAATATGACTCACCGGGTTAGCTCTATTATTGCTACAAATCCAATCCAGAAGAAAGAGGACCCGGGAGCATTTACTATTCCGTGCACTATTGGAGTGCGCGACTTTGCAAAGGCACTTTGTGACAATGGGGCCAGCATCAATCTAATGCCGCTTGCCATTTACAAACAAGCTGGATTAGGAATGCCAACGCCGACGAGCATGAGGTTGCAGATGGCTGACCGTTCAATCAAGAGACCAGTTGGTATTGTAGATGATGTGATTGTGAAAGTTGGGAAATTTCATATACCAGCTGATTTTGTAATTCTTGACTGTGCTGTGGACAAGGAAATCCCTATTATATTGGGGAGACCATTCTTAGCTACTGGAAGAGCCCTTATGGATTCGGAGCGTAATGAAATCAAATTCCGGGTGAACAACGAAGAAGTTACCTTCCAAGCGAGTAAGGGTATGAAGTTACCAAATGAGTACGAGAGCATTTAAGTGATTAGTATTGTTGATGAAGTAGATGATGCTGTGGAGATAAAGATGGAAGAGCACTGCTTAGGTGAAGCATTGGCAGCTATCTTAGTAAATTTCGATGGTGATGACATGGATGGCTTTATGGAGTCGGTGAATGCATTAGAGGGACGTGGCTCCTACTCATATACTCCACCAAAACTTTCCCTCGATTTGGAGAATAGAGCTACACCTCCTGCAAAGCCGTCCATTATCGAACCACCTCAATTAGAGCTCAAACCACTTCCTTCGCATTTGAGGTATAAATTTCTTGGCTTAAATAATACTTTACTGGTAATTGTTTCTTCGTTGTTGAATGATGTGCAGGTGGAACAGTTGCTGCAAGTTTTGAAGGAACATAGACAAGCCATTGGTTGGACAATTGCGGACATTCGGGGAATCCCTCCTGGAATTTGTGAGCATAAGATTCAACTAGAAAGTGGGACAAAATCGAGTGTGGAGCATCAGCGACGGCTGAATCCGTCATGCAGGAAGTGGTAAAGAAAGAGATAATCAAATGGCTAGACGCTGGGGTAGTCTACCCAATTGCTGATAGTTCATGGGTGAGCCCGGTGCAATGCGTGCCAAAGAAGGGAGGCATGACTGTGATCAAAAATGAGAAGAACAAGCTGATTCCAACAAGAACAGTAACTGGATGGAGGGTATGCATGGACTACAGAAAGCTAAATAGTGCCACATGCAAGGACCACTTCCCTATGCCTTTTATTGATCAAATGCTTGATCGGCTAGCGGGAAAGTCCTTTTATTGTTTCCTTGACGGATACTCCGGTTATAATCAGAGCAACATAGCTTTGGAGGACCAGGAGAAGACAACGTTCACATGCCCATATGGAACATTTGCTTTTAGTCGAATGCCATTCGGCTTATGCAACGCTCCAGCGACCTTCTAGAGATGTATGATGTCTATCTTCTCAGATATGGTAGAGGATTTCCTTGAGGTTTTTATGGATGATTTTTCTGTAGTTGGTGAAACTTTTGAGCATTGCCTGAAGAATCTGAAACAAGTGCTAAAGCGATGCGAAGAGACAAACCTTGTATTAAATTGGGAATGCCACTTCATGGTGGATGAAGGCATTGTTCTGGGACATAAAATCTCAAGGCGTGGCATAGAGGTGGATAAAGCTAAAATAGAAATCATCTCTAAGCTTCCTCCACCCACATCCGTAAAAGGTGTCCGTAGTTTTTTGGGGCATGCCGGATTCCACAGGCGTTTCATTAAGGACTTCTCAAAGATTGCAAACCCAATGTGTAAACTCCTTGAGAAGGATGCCAAGTTTGTCTTTGATAAGAAATGCCTCACAGCTTTTAAGGAACTGAAGACAAAGCTCACCACGGCACCCATTATTGTCACACCTGATTGGTCGCTGCCTTTTGAACTTATATGTGACGCCAGCGGTGTAGCTATTGGAGTTATGCTGGGACAAAGGCACAATAAAGTTCTGCACCCAATATACTATGCTAGCAAAACACTTAATGGGGCGCAGATGAATTACACCGTAACTGAGCAAGAGCTGTTGGCCATTGTGTATGCATTCGAGAAGTTCCGTGCGTATTTGTTGGGCTCTAAAGTAATTGTGTACACTGATCATGCAGCTCTTTGTTATCTGATGGCGAAGAAAGATGCAAAGCCAAGACTAATCCGATGGGTTTTACTACTGCAAGAATTTGATTTTGAAGTTATGGATCGAAAGGGAACACAAAACCAAGTGGCAGATCACTTATCTAGGCTTGAAGAATCAGGGAGACAAACAGGAGAGTTGAAAATCAATGACACATTTCCAGATGAACAAATACTGGAGTTATCCAATACCCTTGCACCGTGGTATGCAGACATCGCTAACTACATCGTCAGCGATCTCATTCCGGAAGGGTTGGAATCATACCAACGGAAGAAGTTCTTAAGGGATTGTCGAAACTATTATTGGGAAGAACCTTTCTTGTTCCGTGTCTGTGCAGATAACATAATTTGGAGATGCGTGCCTGAGGAAGAGATGCTACAAATTCTGAAAGCTTGCCATGATGCATCGGTTGGGGGTCATCATGGGGGGAATAGAACGGCAGCAAAGATCTTGGAATGTGGTTATTACTGGCCGACCATTTATCAGGACGCTAATCAGTTGGTGAAGTCTTGTGACCAATGCCAACGATAGGGCCCAATTTCTAGGAGGCATGAGATGCCTATGAACTTTGTAATGGAAATCGAACTATTCGATGTTTGGGGTATTGACTTCATGGGCCCTTTTATAAGCTCATGTGGGATGAAATACATCTTAGTGGCTGTGGACTATGTGTCCAAATGGGTAGAAGCCGTTGCTTTACCAAACAACGAAGCTCGGAGTGTGACCGTATTTCTAAAGAAGAATATTTTCACCCAGTTTGGCACCCCGAGAGCCGTTCTCAGAGATGGGGGTTCGCATTTCTGTAACAGAGTCTTTAAAGGTCTCCTTGACAAGTACGGGGTCAAGCATAAGGTTGCCACACCTTATCATCCACAATCGAGCGGTCAAGTTGAGGTATCCAACAGGGAGATAAAGAGCATTCTAGCAAAGACGGTGAACGCAAACAGGACCGACTGGTCAGAGAAGCTAGATGATGCTCTATGGGCATACCGTACAGCGTACAAGACCCCTATTGGTACATCCCCTTATCGGCTAGTCTTCAGAAAAGCATGCCATTTACCTGTAGAACTTGAGCATAAGCCATGTGGGCCTTAAAAAGATTAAACATGTACTGGGCGGAGGCCGGAGCTCTAAGGCTAGCACAATTAAATGAAATGGAGGAGTTCCGTCTTCACGCATATGAAAGTGCAGCAGTATATAAAGAAAGAATGAAATTCGTCCATGACAAGAAGATCTTAAAAAAGAGAGTTCAAGGCAGGGGATCTGGTATTGCTGTTCAATTCAAGACTAAAACTATTTCTGGGGAAACTGAAATCTAAATGGTCTGGACCATTTAAAGTTGTTGATGTCTCTCCTTTTGGAGCTGTTGAATTAGCATCGGAGGATGGGCTCCGAACTTTCAAGGTAAACGGGCAAAGAATCAAGCACTACTTGGGAGTGGATGGAGAGAAACATTTGGTAGAGCAGCTGGCTCTAAAGGATGGTCAAAGCCCACCCATGGAATGATTGCAAAGGTGTCTTAACTTCGTCGTGCCGCGACGTTAAATCAAGCGCTTCATGGGAGGCAACCCATTTGTGGTCACATTTACTTTTATTTGTAGTTGTATCTTTATTTAAGATTTAATATCATATTTGTACTTAGGGTTGTTTGAAGGATGTGTTAAGATGCAGGAATTTGACAAAAGGACACAGAAATTGAAAAGGAGTTGACAAATGCTACACAAATGCGATCGCATTTTCAATATGCGAACCGCATTTGTGCCGCAAACTGAAGCAGAAAGTTGAGTAAGCATAGCTGGCATAAATGCGACGAAGCACAGCAGTTCACGGATCGCATTTGAGTTATGCGGTCCGCATTCTCAACGCAAACAGAGACAGAGAATTTGGTTCAAAAGTATGACACAAATGCGGTGAGGTAACCTATTCTGCGGTTCGCATTTACAATACGTGTTAACTTAATCATCGCATACAACCAGGTATGTGTTCGCATTCTCTCCTCTTCTTAATCCTTCAACCTAGTAATTAAAAAAAAAGAGAGAGAAAAGAAAACACAACAGAGAACGAACCGTGATTGACATTACCGGAGGAAATTGCATCTCAAGCTCACCAAACATCAAAAAAGCTGATTATAAGTTGTAAAAAGTCCTCAAATCTTCTTCATAGGTATGTTCAACCTTTGCTATCTGTTAAAATTTTAAATTGTGCAAGATTACGTTTGATGTTTCAATGGAGTTTTTAAATTTTTGGGGGTTGAAGTCAAGAATCTAGGGTTTTAACTCTTTAGGGATGAACATACTTGGGTATCTTAAGGTATTTGCGGTCCACAAAATCAAAATGTGGACCGCATTTTGACCACATCCCTAAACCCTAGATCTCTGAGGAAAACAACAAATGCGGTGTCTTTGCAATCGCATAATGACTATGCGGACTGCAAATCCACCGCAAACACAGCCAGAACATTGGTTAGCACAGGTGATTTCTGCTGTGAATATGCGATCGCATATCTCGCTTTGCGATGAGTATGCGATCACATTTGTGTGTGTCAAACAGGCCTATGCACAAAAACATTCTGCGATGGTTATGCGATTCGCATAGTGGTTACGCGATTCGCATATTCCACCGCAGAATGACATCTGGCTTGGCACACCTAAGAATGCGACGAGTTTGTGGTTCGCATTGTGGATATGCGACCGCAAACCACGTCGCATTTCTGTAAGTTTTTGTTGGTTATTCCTGTTTTGCTTTTCTCTAATGATGATAATGTCGCTTACATATCCTATTCATGCAGATATGGCAGCCAAAAAGCACTCTGTAAAGAGAAGACCAGCTTCCGCTTCTACCTCAGCACAACCCAAAAGGGTAAGAGTGGAATCAAATGTGCCGAGCACCTCCCAGTCTGATGAGGAGGAACGCTTACCGGAAGTCGATTTAGTGGCTGAGGCCAGACGGAAACGGGATGATGACATGCAGCTTCGATTTGGGGTTGAAGGTTCCAGAACATTGTTCAGGGAAGGGCTAACAAAAAGGAAAATCTTGGGGGAGAAAAAGTTAAGTTTGAACGGATTACAGGAACAGTACCCTCATATTCTCGAAAACATCAAAACGAGAAAATGGGAGTACTTCACTATGGACCCCAAAGAATACAATGAGTCAATGGTCTGGGAATTCTATGCGTCTTACGGAGCTTCTCTAATGGGGTACCATAAACGCAACAGAATATTCACCGGCATCGTCCACGTTCGGGGTAAGGCTGTGTTTTGCGACAGTGCGCATATTAATGAACTTTATTTCCCCAATTGGGAATCAGGCACAGCTGAGTACGATGCCAAGTACTCCAACAGAGAACACGAACATGGATGGATAGTTTCCGTTATTGCCAAGGGGACTCCTGCCTGGATTAACCCTGGAAAGAAAATCTACAAAGAAGACCTCACAAGGGAGGGAAAATATTGGCTAAACTTCGTCATCTCCCACTTAATACCTTCCAGAAATGAAACGGATATCAGCATTGAGAAGGCACTTCTCATTGCGTGTATTATGACTGGTATTAAGATTGATGTGGGGAGTCTTATTTTCCAGGAAATTGGCATCCGGGCAACGCAGCGGGCCACATCACTTCCCTTCCCGAGTTTGATCACAACCCTCTGCCAAGAGGTGAATGTTCCTTTCTTACCACAAGCAGACAAACTCGGCAAGTCAACGAGGGATATAGATATCACTCGTATAAGTGATTCTGCTGCTCCACCAGAGACCCCAATTGAGGACATTGACTCCCAAAATCTCCTTTCTCCCCAAGATCCAGAAACCTCCACTGCTGCTGATGAGACTGCACCCCCATCTACCACTGGTCCATCTTCCTCACCAATGCCAACCCTTTCAAGACTCGCTCTAATTGGACATCACGCAAATTCCAAGGTGGACCAACTCTTGAAAAACCTGCCCCACCTGATTAAACAGGCCCTGACTCCGATTCAAACGTCAGTGACCGCTCTCCAACAACAACAATCATTGTTCAAAGATCGGTTGCACAAGCTTGAGTCTAGGGTTAAACAGATTGGAAGAGGTGAGGTTAGGGGTTTACCCCAGTTGAGGGAGGATGTAAAATCCATGAAGACCGAACTCCAGAAAATGCAAAATCTGGAGTTCGACATAACATATCTCCTCCCCAATGAGGGTGACCAGGGTGCTGACATTGCTGCACCAGACTTGGGCCTGGACTTCACGAAACTAATGGAAGACATTGCACCTTCGTCTGCTAAAGTGTCTCATCCTCCCGCTCCTCCAGTACCGGTAGATACTACTGATGACGAGACATCGGGGCAGTCATCAGAATTCGAAGGGGAAGACTCAGAGGATGCAAGCTTAGGGTCCGATGAGGGTGATGACCCTAAAGAAAAGGGCAAAGCAATTGCTGTGCCAACTGTGGAGGATGAAGAAGAGCAAGCAGACATTGAGAGGGCTATACAGCAATCGCTAGCGGAAGTGGCTGCCCATCCAGTGGGCGAAGCTAGCAGCTCAGCGGCCCCACAACTTGCTCCAGATCAGTCCCACAGCCCTCCTGCAGCTCCGGAGGAGACCTAGGCTACTGCATCTCTACGCGCAAATGCGCCCCAGGGAGCCCCTTGCACTCTATATTTTTTTTTTCGTATGCATTGGGGACAATGCATGATTTAAGTTGGGGGTGGTAGCCTTATCTGTGTATCTGTGTATTTGATCTATTTTTTTGGCATGTTTAGCAACGTTGATAATTGTACAATATGTAGTAATGATTAATGATTTATGTATATATGCTGTTGTAATTAAATAGTTAGTGAAATGAAGTTTGTCAATAAAATCCCCTTATTTTTTCTTTGTCGGGTTCTTTTTCAAGGGTGTAATAGTAGAACCGGGTTTATTAATATGAAATACATTGACCGGAAGGGTGAATTTGTTTAGTATCAAGTATGTAAATCGGTGTGTAGATTATACCCTTGGTAACAAATCAATTATGTGAATTTGAGGCTCACTCTGTAACTCTAAGTCTACCTAGAATCGTGTATGTATACACGAGGAAAGCCTTGAGTGACCAAATGTGAACTCTAAAGCTGTAAACTATGTTAACCGAACAGTTTGTGTGCCAATGTGTGTGAGCTCTTTGTTTAGATAATTCTTGTGTTCACTTCTGCTATCTAGAACTTGCCCGGTTGGTTTTTCGACGCTTTTTATAAGTACACTGAGTTGGAGAGAGGATCTTAGGTATTCTTTGTTTATGTATGAAACCTTTTTAGCCTCTTTTAGCCTACTCGTGTTAGTTCCCCATTTGAGCCTTTTAGCATTTTCCTTGGCCTCCGCATTACAAACCTTTCCTGTTTGTAAAATAATGATCTCTTTTGAACCCGTTCCTCCGTGAACATTGAGAATATGGCTAAAAGCCTAAGTTGGGGGTGTGGGTCAAAATGGAAACGGATAAGGCTGTGAAGTGAGGGTGAGAGCCTATACCTCAAAGTGCTAATGTGAATTTATGAAAGCTCCAAAGAAGAAAAGAGAAAAAAAAGAGAAAGAGAAAAGAAACAGAAAAAATAATCATAAATATTTATGTATGTATTTGCAATAATGGAGCTTTGAAATAGATTAGAGAGGTATTTAAGGCGGGTCCACTGTGGGAACTAAACGCCATTGAGGCTATGGGGTTGAAAAGAAGCAAAATGTTAAAAGAAAGAAGAATGTAATTAGTGTTCAAGGAGGATGTAGCCACTCGTTTCTAAATATATATCCTACCCTTCCTTAAACCTACATTACAAGCTTACAAAGTCGGTATGTGATCTCCAACCGAGTGTCCTTAGAACTAGGCGACGAATTAAAATAAGGGCAAGCCTATGGTATGGCATGTGGTGACACTTGAAATTTTGTTCTGAGAGCGAGTGTATTTGCATTTTAGTCCCTTTGTATTGCTTTGATAAATATTGTGAGAGTGGGACTTTCTTTCAAGTGAGGGCACATAAATTGCTAGGTTGACAGAAAGTTGAGTTTTGAGTAAAGCATAAGTGTACTCAGCTGAAGGTAACCTTTAGTTACTTTGTTGAGGCTCAAAGTTCACTAACTGATTGGTTATCCTTGAATATACTGATGATTCAAGGAGGGTACAGTATTCAAAGAGATATACTTGAGATACTAACAACAAACACTGTCCATAGTCAGTATGGTTTCATGTTGATAAGTAGAGTCTAGACTAGGATAGTATTGTTTTAGTTGCTTGAGGACAAGCAAGAGTTTAAGTTGGGGGTGTTGATGTGCCGGGTAATTTCGGCACATTTTGATACTACTTGCTTAAAGTATAACTTGTTTTACGTGCAAATTCTACTGATACTTATGTAATTTTAGTGTAATTGCAGTACATCGAGTGTCAGGACCAGAAGTACGGAAAAGAGTTCAAAAAGCCAGCTGAAGACAAGAAAAGAAGTTAAGAGCATCGCAAATGTGAGTATGCGGTCGCAAACAGCAAATGCGGATCGCATATTCCACAAGCAGATCGCAAACAAGGACAGAACTCTGGGCAATGCATCATGTCAAGAATGCGGTCGCAAATGCGACCGCAAAACAGGAATGCGAACCGCAAAATAACAAGGTGAAATCGCAAACGCAAACAGAGTTTCTGGGTGAAAATCAGAGTGGAGAATGCGATCGCATTTCGCGATCGCATAACCAACATGCGGACCGCAAACTAAAATGCGATGAAGGCAAAACTCTGGGGTTAAATCTGCCACAGCCGATGAAGATTTGCAGTCCATATTTCTGTTTTGCGACAGAAATGCGGTCCGCATTATGACAACAGGGGCAAACCAGTCCGAAATTCGCCGGGTTATGGGCCTCTATAAATAGGTTTAATAAGGTTTTGTGAGGAACAACTTGTCAAAATTGAGAGTGCAAAGTACGGGAAATTAACTAGTTTGAATTCTGGGAAGCTTTTGGGATCAATTACCTTCTATTTTGTAAGACAATGACAATTACTATTCTTTATTCTTCAATTTTCAGCATGAGTAATTAAATTCAAACGCTGAGGTTGTGAACCCTAGATGGGTAGAATGTTGTTGAGATTTTGATATTGAATATGATTTCGATGGAAGATTGATATTTATTTATTTCTTGTTCTTCAAATAATTGTTAGTAGTTGCAAACATTAACGAACGCCAATTAATTCTATCTTATCTTGGAAAAGTGGAATAGAATTTGGTAGAAATAAATAACAAAGACTCAAGGCTTTAAACCTTGTTTGATAAAATCGCTTAGGAATAAGTAGGTTTTGATTTGGCATTCATTGATTGTTCCTAATCACAACTCTTTTGTATTTGGAAAAATCGTAAAGAGGATAAATTATCCAACTATTGGGAAATATTGGATAGTAAATTAAACATCAATTGCATATCAAGAACTCTTCCGTTGGAAATATTCAATATTAATATCAAGAGCATTCTACTACACAAAGAGGGACACAACCTTGGTTTCTTTATTTCATATTATTTATATTCACAATGTTGACATTAGTTTCCGTTTATCCTTACGTTCAATACTCTTTTGTTATTTGAATTACTTGATAGAATTACGACTTAGTTGAGTATTACACTAATTAGATAAACATTTCACACCTATTCCCTGTGGGATTCGACCCCAACCTCGTTTGGGTTATTATATTTGACACTGACTGCTTACACTATTCTTAAGGTGTAATTTGAGTGTATCACCCACTCGCAATATGTCTTGGACCAGGCGACACCGAGTATATTTTAAGAGAAATACACGAGGGCACATGTGGGAATCACTTCGGTTTCGAATCCTTGGTTCGAAAAAAAATTCGAGCCAGCTACTATTGGATCAATATGGAGAAAGATGCAAAGGAGTTCGTTCGCAAGTGCAACGAGTGCCAAAGGCACGCACTAATGATCCACCAGCCCCGAGAGACACTGCATTCGGTCCTATCGCCATGGCCATTCATGAAATGGGGAATGGACATCGTCGGCCCTCTCCCTTATTCGCCAGGTAAAGCTCAATTTATTCTTTTTATGACTGACTACTTTTTCAAATGGGTTGAAGCGCAGGCTTACGAAAAATTTAGAGAAAAGGAAGTGATCGACTTCATCTGGGACCATATCATATGTCGATTTAGGATGCCATCGGAGATCGTGTGCGATAATGGCAAGCAGTTCATCGGCAGTAAAGTGACAAAGTTCTTCGAAGACAACAAGATCAAGAGGATCTTATCGATGCCCTATCACCCCAGCAGCAACGGACAAGCTGAGTCGACCAACAAAACCATAATTCGAAACTTGAAGAAAAGGTTAACCGACGCAAAGGAAAAATGGAAAGAAATACTGCCCGAGGTTCTATGGGCGTACCGCACAACCGAGAAAACCAGCACCGGGGCCACTCCTTTCTCTCTAGTATACGGTGCTGAGGTGTTAATACCAGTCGAGGTAGGGGAACCGAGTATCAGGTTCCGATGCGCAATCGAAGAATCAAATCGAGAAGCTATGAACATCAATTTAGAATTATTGGATGAAAGAAGGGAAGCGGCCCTTGTTCGAATGGCGGCCCAAACACAAAATATCAAAGGTATTACAACCGGAGAGCCCATCTTCGACACTTCAACATCGGAGACCTGGTGCTCAGAAGAATCACTCCTAATACTCAAGATCTGAATGAAGGAAAGCTAGGACCGAACTGGGAAGGGCCCTACACCATCTTGAAGGTCACCGCAAAGGGATCTTACAAACTCGGAACCATGGAGGGCAAACAGCTGCCAAACAATTGGAACATAAGCCACCGAAAGCGATACTATTGTTAAGGTATGAAATTTCATTTTTTTTTCGTTTGTTTGTTTTACTAACGACTGCAGGTATTGAACGAGGTAATCTCGAACCAGGAAGCACAGGACATTAGGGCTGAAAGCACGCGTTGCACTCTTTTTTCCTTCGACCAGTTTTGTCCCAAATTGGGTTTTACGGCAAGATTTTTAATGAGGCAACCAGTAATAATGCTAACTTAGATCGGTCGCTCGTCGAAGGCAATAATATTTGGTGCACAACTTCGGTCGACCATGAATATTAGAAGATTGTTTATCCACTTCGATTCATTGTTTGGCCACTTCAATTCGGGGGAACTTCTCATAGATCGTTAGGAATCAATGTAAGGGTCAAACGGTCGAAAGTACCATGCCCGAGTAGATTGATTTACCCCCCAAGCAAATTTTCCAAGCACCTGAATGCTAATAAAAGCTTTTCGGCATCGATATCTTGTCTCTGAGCCCAAGTGCCCCTTCAAATTTTATTACATGTTCAGAAATTAACATTGTTCAGAACTTCACACGAAAATCGAAGGGAAGTAAGACCTGTTAAGGAAAATCCCAACTTATAAAAGGCTAAGGTCGAACCAAGTAAAATTCGAAGAGGGGTAATACTGATGAAGGCAAACCCCAATTTCTTAAAAGGCCAAGGCCTTATCGAGTTAATGAAACTCGAAGGGAAGTAAGACCTACCGAGGTAAATCCCAATTTATAAAAGGCTAAGGCGGAATCAAGTTACACTCGAGGAGAATTGAAGTCTGTTAAGGCAGAACTCCGATTTCTTAATAGGCCAATGCCACGTCGAATTAATAAAATTCGAAAAGGAATAAGACCTATTAAGGCAAACCTCGGCCCCCTTTCGAGGCTTAGGCCTTACCTAATCGGCCGTGAAAGGGGAAAATCTACTGAGAAATAAGCTAAGTCTTAACTAAGCCTGAAGGGAAGAAAATTCTACAAATTGAATTACCAGAGAGTCAGAATAGATCAAACAAGAAAGGGAGATAAAAGAAAATCTTTTATATATAAAAATCAAAGTATGTTACAAAAAGTGAGAATCCTAAAAAGACATATTATACAACAGATGGCATCAATCAGAATTCTCAGAGTCTTCTTCTTCTTCTAGGAAGGCCCGCTTTCTAGCATCGGCTTCGATCCTTGCTGCATCATCAACCTCGGTGGCTAGATCGAAGCCTCGAGCTTGTAACTCTTCAAGAACAGTAAGGCGGTTTTGGCACTTGGCATACTCGACCAGAATCTTTGATTGCTATTGGGCAGCCTCGGCATCGGCCTGTATTGAGCTATTAGATCATCGGCATCAACTTTGGACGTGGCAACCTCGGACTTTGCCGATTGCAGCTCATTGACCAAAATATCACGATCCGAGGTAAGCGTCTCGACTTGATATTGAAGTGTATCGGTGCTCTTAGTCAGAGTCCCGATTTTCTCTTGTGCCTCCGAGACTTGCTCTTCCAAAGAAACCACTCGAGCTTGGAGGGTTTCCTTTTTCGAGGTCAGCAGATCGGTCTTAGCTCTCCATTCGTTGTTTTCTGCTTTGGCCTCGCTCAATGCGGATCGGTATTGACTCAGTCAGTCAAGTTGCTACCCTATTTGGTCGAGTGTATTAGCATTCTCCTTGCACACAAAGTCTAGCTCGAGCCGAAGGGCCAACACCTCCCCTTCGAGCAGCCCACGACGTGCCTTTTCTTCCCTTAGTCGAAGAAAAGCCTCATGATGAAGCACTGAGGCCGATGAATATGAAAGAAAATAAGATAGTCAGCCCAGATTGAAAGGTAAAAAGGCAAGCACCAAACAAGGCCTATAAGAAGTTTCACCTTATTTGATGCTTGTTGAGCTTCGTTGAACAAACAGGCCTCATCCACCTCGTCCATTGCGGCCTGATCTTCTTCGGTCACAAGACACCGAAGATAGCTAGCCACGCCCATGGGCGCGGCAAGAGCCCTAGCATCTTCAGGAATGGCAAACTTTATTATCCTCTTTCGATCAGGGTTGGAACTCAGAGCAGGAAATCTATCGACCAACTTGGGACCGAAAGATGCCCTGCTCGTCTCGGCGGAGGGACTTTTCCTCGGCACTTCGAGTCCAAAGGTGTCAGCCGATGGCACACCGTCGAAGAAGTCTTCAAAAGGCCCTTCCGGTACATGGTCTTTGCTCGGCGAATGCGCCCTTGCAGCTCGGGCTTCATTGAAGGCTCGTTGCTTCAAGTATCGAGGCCTCTATCTTCCTCAGAATCATCACTCAACCGGATGGCTAAGTCAACAACTTTGGTCTTACGAGCTATGCTCTTCTTCTTAACTCTTTTTTTCTCGGGCCCAGAAGAACCGGGGGCTTCTTTTCTCTTTTTCTCTCCTTCCTGCTCCGAGACAAGGGGAGGGCAGGGAACCTCTCTACCGGGGGACGTTGGCCTCAGTTCAGCATCCTTCGATAGACCTGCAAAGGAAGGGGGAAGTGAATTGGTGACAGCACCGATCACATAAAGTGTGAAATATAAGTGTTTTCGGTCTCACCATGATTTTTGGCCTCCTATAAGCCCTTCGATATCTCACGCCAGGCATGCTCTAAGTAGGTCATTTGAGCTACCACCTTCCAGACCCACTCTTCCAAATGCTGAATCGCAGCCGGCATTTGAGAAACAGCTATATCTTACAAAATATACTAGTGAGATAACAAAGGAAAAACAACAGACGAATTAAGATAGGAAAATGATTCTTACAGTTTATGTTCCACTTTTCAGGGAACGGCATATCTTCTGCAGGGATTAGGTCCGACGTCCTTATTCGAACAAATCGGCTCATCCAGCCCCGGTCCATGTCCTCGTCAATACTCGAAAATGAGGCTTTGCTTGTCCGGCGAGCGAGTTTTATTAGTCCCCCTCGGAAGACTCGGGGACTGTATAATCGCAGCAGATGATCGATGGTGAAAGGATGCCCATCGACCTTGCTCACGAAAAAACGGAAAAGATGAATTATTCGCCAAACGGAGGGGTGAATCTGATCCAACGTAACATTGTACCTTTTGCAAAATGCGACAATGATGGGTCCAAAGGTCCTAACGCGAAGGGGTAAGTGTAAACACTCAAATAGCCCTCCACGTGGGTGGTAATTGCCTCGTCCAGTGAGGGAACTACCACATTTTTGCCGACCCAGTTACATTCTATCTTCACCCTCGATGGTTTTCCTCGTGATCGAACTTATATATCTGACGACCGGTTCACCACGGCCCAGTACAGAAGAGGCCTTCTCTACCTTAAAGTCGGAGCTGATTGAGCATCCGACCGGTACGAATGCTTTTAGAGGAGGCTCTGTCGAAGTTTCCTCAGCAACGACAGCCTCGGCCTCTCAGTAGGTTGAGAGGAAGAGGGTTGCTGCTTCTGAGGACCAGACTTAGATGTCTTTGCCATTGGAATTAAAGAGATGGAAAGCAAGTAGATGCAAGCATAAAAAGAGAAATCACTTGAAGAACAGAGTTTAGAGAACTTGGACAATATGGTGCTCAAACGACGCAAACTTGGAAACTGAAGAATGTGAGGGCTATTTATAATTTTCAAAAGCGGCGGTTCGAAACCCAAAATGAGAAAGCATTAATTGGTGTTTGCAGGAATTGAAGTTTGTCATCAGTTGGTACATGAAAAGACCTTTTTGATATTGGTCACGTGCGTCATCATGCTGCCGTCATTTATCAACAAGACGTTTTGTGTTATCTGATTTGACGTTCCGAATTCCGTGTCGCTCACCATAAGTATGTTTCCACTTAGCCTAATCTTAAAAGCGACGGCTCATATCGTTTCTTGTCACTACTCTCCAAAAAACGAGGGGGCTATCTGTATGGGGTCGAACCCGATCACTTGCATAGGAAGTACCGGTTTTGGATTTCACGACCAGCGTCGATTGAGGTCTCCATCCGATAGGTCGAGACCGGAGTATCGAGAAGAGATGTCCGAGACCGGGACATCGAGTAGAGAAGCTCGAGACCAGATGTCATCAGAACGAAGCTCGAAACCAAGGCGCTCGAGATGAGATCGTCGAGGCTGATCAGGGTAAAACATCCCATGGTAAAGTTATCAGATTTGCGTAACTGAAGGATCGTAGATCTCGTGATATGTAAACATCTCGGTGGGAATCGCGGCTCAAATCAATAAAGACGTTAAATCCATTAATTATAGGGATATCTTACCTTGTAAATAAGATTTTTACCTTGTATAGAATTTTCACCCTCCCTATATAAACAGACAGCCCCATTTGTAAAAGACACAAGATATACAACCAATATACAAAAGTTATACTCTATTTTGCTCGTTTGTCTGCTTCATATTTTGTTTCCAAAGGCTTCTAACACAGAAAGATTACTCAATA
>MCJB01051635.1:0-27385 GCA_002018475.1 Nicotiana obtusifolia | reverse complement strand
ATACGGGCTTCTCGCTAAGCAATTCTACCGCTATAGGTGTGGAATGCACGGAATAGGCACTTCATCCGGAGGGGAGTCGCTTGATGGGGATACCCTCGCCTCTATGCGGGCCCATGTAGAAAAGCTCACATCCGAGCTAGAAGCTGCCAAGCAAAGAGAGAAGGAGAGAGAAGAAAGAGAGAAGGAGAGAGAAGAAAGAGAGAAGAAGAAAGATAAACGTAGAGATGCTCAGTATGCTGCTCTACGAGAGCAGATCAAATCTCTCTTGGCTTCTGGCTCTTTTCCGATTCCCCGGTCATGTGAATCATCGCCGGGTGGTCAGCTTGATGATGACACTTCATCCGGCGATGACGATGACGATGACGATGACGATGTAGACATTAGTAGACGTTGAATTGTAATAACAACTTATATAATGTATAAGTTCATTTGAACTTCAAACCTTATTGTTGTTTAATGTTGTTGTTTAATGTGTTGTTTATTGTAGTTTTTATTTTCGTTGTTGTTTGTTGTAGTTGTTCTTGTCGTTGTTGTTGTTTTAATGGCATAAAATGCTTCTTTTAGGAATTTGGTAAAACTGGCAGGTGGTGTAGCTGCCAAAACAGGCAGTTTCTGGAAAAAATATACCAAAAATAGCGACCAACTTTGGTCGCCAATTGGTCGCTATTTTGCTGAAAATTTTTTTGGTTCTGCACAGTAGCGACCAACTTTGGTCGCCAATTGGTCGCAATTAGCGACCAAAGTTGGTCGCTTTTTGAAAATTACATAAAATAAAATTCTGGAAAAGCGACCAACTTTGGTCGCAAATTTCAGATTTTAATTTTATGTATTTTCTGATAAGCGAATCGCTAAATGCTAAATTTAATTTTCTGTATTTTTCAAAAGGCGACCAACTTTGGTCGCTAAATGCTAAATTTAATTTTCTGTATTTTTCAGGAAGCGACCAACTTTGGTTGCTAATTTGGCGACCAACTTTGGTCGCTATTGGTTAGTGACCACCTGAATACTGACCAGACCATTGTGGTCGCTTTTTGGTCGCTTTTGGGCTGATAGGGACCAACTTTGGTCGCTTTTTTCGGTCGCTTTTTACCTGATTTTTAGTAGTGAGATGATTTGATGCAAAAAGAAGTTGAGAGGAAAGAGCTGGGAGCGTGCCACCATTAGTGCATTGCATGAAGGTAGGCACGAAATGGCATAGGAAATAAACAAAGAAACAGTGAAGTATGGAGGTTTGCACTGGACCTGGCACGCGAAAGAACAGAGAAGAAAAAAAGAATAACTGGGAGCGTGCCTTGGGGTCGCGCGTTGCACCAACCCTAACACGCGACTCAACTTTTAGTTGATATAAATACATCATAAAATGTCCCTTTGAAGGGAGAGACATTATTTTAGGGTTAGATAACACCTAAGGAGGCGAGAACACGCTAGCAGCAAGGAGGAAGATTCAACCACGAGTTTTTCCCCTTTTTCTTCCTATTTTTCATTGTTGGTTATGACTTTTAGTATTGTTATTTTACATTCTTTTATGAAGAGCTAATTATTATCTAGAGTTTTGATGGAACCTTTTGGAGAATGAATTCTTGTTTCATTTTAATATAATTTAACCTTTGGATTTATCTACTTGTTCAACTACATGCTTATTTTAGTTAATTGAAGAGCTCTCAATTGACTGTGCCTATTTATTATGTATTTCTTGAGAAAGAATGCATATCTAGGTGGTTGTTGAACAACATCACTCATAAGATATATGAGAGATCAATACGGCTGGTTTAAAAACGGGATTAGAGATAATAGGGGTAGGCATCGGTTGGTTCGGTTCGGTTTTGTAGAAGTTCGATTCTGTTTATTCGATTTTCGGTTTGTGATTTTAATAACTAAAATCGAACCATAATAACTTCGGTTAGGTTCGTTTTATTCATGTTCGGTTCGATTTTTTAGTTTCAAGCCATGGCAAAAATAGTAGGAAATAACAAAAATAGATTACTTGTTGAGAGAAAAAGACAAAAAAAATAAGAAATCCCATCAAAAACACTAATTGATAGAATATTTACGCAAGAAACATTATTCTACAATACAAAAGCAGAAAGAAATAGTATTAGCACTATCTCGCATTAAGCTTGCATTGGTGCAAAATATTGAAGCTAAACTATAAAAAGTCAAAATCTTCCTAACCAAGATGGAAGGGACCCATGATTAATTATACATCTATTCTATAACTGTCATTGATCAGAAGCTAGAGTTGTGTGGCTCCGTTTTAATGAATATTTCGAAAAAGTAAAGAGTATTCATTATTTGGGAAATAAATAGGACAAATTTGGAGAAGGACTAGAAGAAATTACTTGCCCATAGCAATCCTAACGGGTTGACAGACCCCACAGTTATTGTTTGCCAGTCCAAAGGCCCACAAAACCCAACCTATCTCTAAAAGCAAGAATTACGCAAGACATATTTAGAACCGCAACTTATATTCTGACATCGTTAAGAAAATTCGATTTTTTCGTTTAACCAAAAATCGAACTATTAAAATCAATCACCGAACCAAATATCGAACTTTTTAAAACTATAAATCGCAAACCGATCGAATAAGAGATAACGAAGTTTTGACGTGATTATAATGAGCGATGAAAAAGTGCGAGCTAGTGTAGTTCGAGAGAATATGACTAGTACATTATTGTAGTTGCTCGAGAGAGAATTACGACAAGTCGAGTGCTCATGATCAGTAGAGAATATTTAGGTGAAGTTATAGAAAACATAGCGGGAAGGATTATGATAATTGGAGAAATCATAACTCTAGACCTCCTTAATCTTGTCTCCAACCCTTAGTATCTTTAGTTGTTAATTCAATCATTTAATTTTTTAGTTAATTAGTTTAAAATTACAATATTTATATTTATAACTGTGGAATTGTTCAAACTTGTCTTCTTTAGTGATAGTGAACAATTGTAGCTAAATCTTAGTTTTACGTGGGATTCGAGTCCAGACTCTTAGACCTGATTATATTTACAGCAACCACTTATCCTTTTTAGGGCTAGAGTTGGGTGTGATCAAATTTTGGTACCGTTTCCGGGAACTAGCGGTGTAGTTGTAGTTGTAAATATTGCTAGTTTCAAGTTTGAACTTTTATTTTATTTTATTTTTATTTTTGATTTGAGAGACATGGCATCTTGGAGTTATGAGAGTTTTGATGTTGGTAATTCTACTTTTGATCCTCCTTATATATATTGTGGAGGAAATCATAAATGGAAAATTATCAAATATTTAGAGAGTGAGTTATGTGCACCAACTCAATCTTATGTGTGGGATATGTGTGATATGTGTGGTAGTCAAAATGGTCACTTTTATGGTTGTACTTTTATTTCTTATCCTCCCCCACCCCTTATTATGATGGTACTATTTTTACTTGTGAAGTTGATAGGAACAAAGAACCTGGGGATGCTGACCTAAAGGAGATCAAGGATATGCTAGGGTGCTTTGTGGAACAAAATAATGATACACAATTACGGGTACAAAGGCAAGAGGCAACTATTTACAACTTGAAGGCTCGAGTGAGTCAAATGGTCGAATCTTAGAATGTTCAACAAGTCAATATGGTGGATAATAGCCAGAGACAATATGAATTAGAGTCAGCAGTCGACACTCTGATGGAGGAGGTTAGAGAATAATACCAACAACCTAGCCAACTAGAATTTGAAGATGCCGATGTTGAAGATGTGACACAAGAGTCAGCCAAGGATAGTGACGATACAAATTTTGTTGATTCTAGTGTCATTGGTGTTGAGGATGTTGAAAGTCCTGGAATTTATGTATTTGAGCACATTGGTCCTTACTTCAAGTATTTTTTCACATTTCGTTTGGATGATGATATGAAAATAGAGTTATCCGAGCCAATTGAGGAATCAAGGAATGAGGAACAAGGTCCTTACATTCTGGAATTTTTCATGCCAGAAAGACAAGATTACATACCCCATCTAAAGGCCAAGAAGTGTAGAGTAGTACAGTGGTTGTTTGGGCCAATTAGATTTGTTCCACCACCCTTGGAGCATATTAGAAAACTTAAAGCAAAAATGGGGGTTCAATTTAAAAGCTCGAGGTGGAAGCAAAAATTGGTTCACGTCGTGCCGCGACTTTAAATCAGGCGCTTGTTGGGAGGCAACCCGACTTTACTGCTTTCTTTAATTTTTAATTTTTTAAATATATTATTTTTGTAGTGTCATTTTTTATTTTCTATGAGCACGGGAAGCAAAGCCATTGGAAAGAAGCAAAATCAAGCGAGATGGTTAGAAATAAGTATGGGGGGCTCGCACAAAGAACTAAGTCTGGGAGAAGTCTGAGTACCCCATGAGCTACTAATTCTTCGGCCTTTGGCTTACCAAGGAGCTTCTTTTACACTCTTGTATTTATGGGTGAGCATTGAGGACATTGCACAATTTTAAGTGTGGAGTGAAGAGACTGTTTGGGTGATTCTTATGCTATTTTATTTGTATTATTTTATGTGTGTTGAAAAAAAATCAAAAATAAAAAAATAATTAGGTAAAAATAACTACCCTTGATTTTTCTTATGGCCATAGTTCTTTTTCAAGGGATGACTCTTTGAACGGGGTAGTTGTTTATTTTTGTAGGTAAAAGTTTCAAAAAAGTTTTGGACTTTTCCCTACTATGGACTTTCTAGATAGTTTTCTTGAGGGTTTAAAGTCTAAAGAAAAATACAAAAAGATTTATTTTCTTTTTAAACTGATAATAGAATAGGGAGAACTTGAGTATCTATGTTTTTTGACATCGAGTCTTAGGTACAAAGCATTTGCGCTGACTACCTTCTTCTTGATTCTTTGGACCATATGCCTTGATAATATATGACTTTCTTTTGATGCTTGGGCTTATCTGTTGACTCCTATTGTTACTTCCTAGTGTTTGGACTATATGATGATTGTGCTAGTTGCTTCAACTTGAGAGTCGGGTTTGAACTGTCTTGAGTGACTCATGTGCTTTTTGTGAGGTCAGATGTTAGTTGTGCTTTGTGCCATCCTTGTTATTCTAGAACTTGCCCTGTGTGAGTCGAAACTAAATGATTAAGTTTTGTGAATTTAAAAAAATGATATAGTGTTTCTTTTATTGACCCATGAGCCTATTTGCCTGCCAATGATAACATTATCAGTAGTCTTCCCTTTTGAGCCTGTAGACTTTTTTCTTTGGCACCCACATTACGAGCCAATCCCTATTTTGTTCTAAATCGTATCTTGTTCACCTTTTACTTTCGAAAGCACTTAAAATACTGAAAGAGTAAGGAAGAAATTGAGTAGCTTTTGAGTGGAACCATAAAAAGGCTGGCAGGGGACATTTGTGGGTAAAAGTCTTACTAGCCGAAAATACAAAATTAAGGAGAGGGTGAAAAAACACAAAAAAGAAACAAAACAAAATGACGTCTCCTATATATTTATTCGGGCTAGTGAATGTGCTTAATGAAGAAGGGCTTAAATGTGTATGATTTCAAGGCAAAACATCGAGTTAGTCATGCCAAGAAGGTGCTTAAATTACAACCTATAAAGTCCTACTTGATCCTAGACTTTCCAAGCTTAAATTAGTTGACTCTTACACTACAGGCAAACCTATGGTATGAACTTGAGCTAGCATAAGAGTTTCTCTGTGAGAGTGAGCGAATTCTTTCAATATTTGAGTCCTTAGACTATACTTGAATTTATATTTGAGTGTGTGGACTATTTTCTCTAGGTGGTTTGCTGGTGAGGGCACATAATTTGCAAAAGATTAGCAAAATCCTTGGTTTTTGAGTCGGCACAAGAAGCAAGTCATAGCATGAAATGTATTGCAGTCAATTTTTGAGGCTAGGATGTTAGAAGAGTTGCACAAATATTTTAAATAGTCTTGGCATTGGTCTAATAATGAGAAAAAGTGTGAAGAGTGCATATGTTGGGTTCAAAGCGTTGTATAAACCATTGATATTGATATGATGCTTGAGTATGTTTTAGAATTGTGTTACACGCCGAAGTGCTTAATTTTAAGTTGTTCGAGGACGAGCAAGCATTTAAGTGAGGGGTGATGATAAATGATGAAAAATGCATGATTTTGGGTATAACTTCATATCATTTTGTATATAAGTTGCGGGATATTACATGTTTATAACATAAAATATGCTCATTACATGTTTATTGTGTGTAGGAATGAGTTTCGATGGAAGTTGGCGAAAATTGGATGATTTGATGCAAAAAGAAGTTGAGAGGAAAGAGCTGGGAGCATGCCACAATTGGTGCATTGCATAAAGGTATGTGCGAAATGACCTAGGAAATAAACAAAAAATTAGTGAAGTATGGAGGTTGGCACTGAACCTGGAACGCGAAAGGACAAAGAAAAAAAATAGCTGGTAGCATGCCAAGGGGTCGCGCGTTGTACCAACCTTAGCACGCCATTCAACTTTTCCTTTTCGAATTTGGAGAGATCAAGAATGCCCCACATTAATCCTAATTGATATAAATACATCATAAGACGTCCTTTGAAGGGAGAGACATTACTTTAGGGATAGACAACACCTAAGGAGGCAAGAACATGCTAGCAATAAGGAGGAAGATTCAACCACGAGTTTTTTCCCTTCTTCTTCCTATTTTTCATTGTTGGTTATGACTTTTAGTATTATTATTTTACATTCTCCTACTATCTCTATATTAGCATCTACTATTGGGGTGTAATCCAACGTCTGTCTTCTCACATCCCAAATTTGTTGGTCGTAGATGATTGAATTATAATCCGATTCAAGTTTTGATTTTGAAGAGAGAAGGAAACATAGTTCACTGTAGATGAATTAAGATGAGATTAGAATATTGGGAAAGTATAGTGTGTGGCGGGGAAGGAGGGGATAAAATAGGTAGGATGGTCCGGTGCCACGTGGCGTTCACCTCATACAAATATTAAGCCATGTTAGATTGGTATCGGCAATGGTGGAGGAATTAACGGCTGAAGGGAAATCTTGATATACTTTTGTTACTTTAAGGGTATTATTAGACTATAGTATAATGAAGGTTAAAATTAATTCTTTTCAAATAGTATAAGGGCAAATTTGACCCTTTTCCCTTGATGATTTAACAGTACCACAAATCATGGAATAGATGTTATTCCTTATTTATGTCTTCACACTCTCTCTCCTAAATTTATATTCTAAATCTCCAAATTCACCCAGCTCTTTCGATGTTTCAAATATCTCAAACCTAACATGTTAGAAAATTGATTCTCTGTCTTCTATAATGAAACTAATGATTTTTCAAAGTGGCAGGTAGGGAATGTTTGTGAAAGACATTGAAAAGTGGGACTGAGATGAAGATTGGTGGTGGTGTACAGTGGGTTTGGGGGTTTCTTTGTTCTTTGGTGGCCATGGAATTGGATGCAGGAGACATGGAAGTGAGGATTCAGTGGAGAAAGCGAAGGAGGGAGGGAAGACTGAAATTATTAATATATGAAATGTCTATGTGTAATAGCATATATACACGGTATACTACATATATTTCATATATATAAAATATTAGAGTACTATTTATGTATATGATGTGTATATTTAATAATATAACAAAAGTACGTCAAATTAGATTATAAAATTTCAAATTGCCTATTTATGTTTTTACCTCTCAACAATCCCCCGACGTTCGATAGGGCCACACTAAATTCATATTTGCACGAAAAAGTTCCACATTAACAAGTAAAGCACTACCTTAAAAAATATAATTTGATACTCAAAGTTTGAGCCTGAAATCCCTGATTAGAATAAAAGAGTACTTACTATTTCAGCAAGATCCTGATTGGTTATTCTATTATCAATTTGCTTTGTGTTGAAACGACAATATCGATTTTGCTTCTTTTTGTCTTTGCGTTGCAACAACTTTATCGATTTTGCTTCTACTTTTTTCAACATGAAATTTTAGATAAAAGTAGATGAAGCTATAAAAATAAAAAATTTAATAATCAATACCCATAACCAAGGCTTTTTAGAAACAAGGCCCACTCCCTCCTATGTTGTAAAAGGAAAGTGCAAATTCTTATCTTTCTGCGACACTCTTTTGACTTGAAGAGTGATTCAGTTGATATAAAGGTGTATCTTATCCCTATTGGATTGGGCCCTTCCCCATAAAGCTCCCTCCATCCCTAGAGGAGTCGTATGAGGTGGAAGTTTTGCAAGAGCTATGACATCATTCCTTGCGGTAACCACTGGAATATTACAGAAGGATTTAAAGAGGGTCATAGCTTATGTTTAAAGGCATATAGTGTGTTCTCATGTTCAGGGGGGACCATGCCTGTCTGTTGGAGCGAAGTGGATGATCAGGCATGTTTTGGGGCTTACAGAAGCTCGTGTAAAAGCATTGCTTAGGGGACAAGTGCACAAATAACCATTCTCAGGGATGCTATTTGGAGATTAGCCAATATTTATTTTGTCTTGAAATTTTAAATTAAAAATCTTAACGTTAGAACAACTCCGGACATTTTTGTCTTGAAAAATAAAATTGAAAAACTGAAATTCAGGATGTACAGACTAATTTTTAAATAGCAACCCTTTAAAATGGCTACCTAATGTCATTTCTAAAATAATTTGTAAGAAAGATTTTAAGTTGTGATTGTATTGGCTGCAAGCGAAACATAGACGCTTTATGGGATCAGGTTGGATTTATATAAGTCAACGAATACAAATTATCGAAACTGCACTTACTATTTCTTTGCGACTATTAGTCCGAGTTTTATATAAATACAAACCAATTAATAATTTGAGCTCAATCCTAAATTAGTTGTGACTTTATATAGCTATTTAATTTTTAAATATTTTCAATTATATAAAATAATTTGAACTAGACATAACAAATTCACTCACATTCGATGGAAGAAAACGGTTTTATTGCCGATTTCTTGTGTTCTTTTAAGTATATGGTCCTTTATACAAGAGATTGGTATGTAAATATATATAGTATCATTTTTTTTATTTCGAATTGGAACTGATCATATGAGATCATTTTTTCTACTTTTTCGCTTTCAAGGATGTTGATCCTCCTTTAGTGATTCCATAACTTCATGAGTCCATCACTCAAATGATCACTCAACTATCCAAAGTTATCTACTAAAGTCATATTTCTTTCTTTTGTAACAACAAAGTCACTTAACTATGTCTATAATACACAGAAGGTGTAACGACCCAACCGATTGTTTTGAGTATTTTAGCCTCGTTTCGCTATTTATTACCTTCTCTATATTATATTATGGTTATGTTACTTGCCCGGGTAGTTGATTTTGATTTCAGGTGAGTTTCAGAGTGAATTGAGATACTTAGTCCCGAGTTGTAAGCTTAAGTTAAAAGAGTTGACCGGAGTTTGACTTCTGTGTAGACAACTCCGAAATGAAGTTTCGATGGTTCTGATAGCTTCGTATGGTGATTTTGAACTTAGGAGTGTGTTCGAATATTAGTTTGGAGGTCGGTGGGTCGTTTTGGCTTGAATTGGCAAAAGTTAGAAAGTTGAAGGTTGGGAAGGTTGAGAAGTTTGACGGGGGTTGGCTTTATTGATATTAGGGTCTGATTCTGATTTCAAGAGTTGGATTAGGTTCATGATGTCATTTATGACTTGTGTGCAATATTTGAGGTCAATCGGAGTTGATTTGGTATGAATCGGCATAAGTTTTAGAAGTTGGATATTCATAGTTTCCATAGATTCGAATTGGGTTGCGATTTGTAAAATCGATGTTGTTTGCTGTGATTTTAAGCCTCGAGTAGGACCGATATGTGTTTTGGAACTTGTTGTTATATTCGGGCGGGGTCTCGGGCCAACGATTGTGAATCGAATTGAAATCGGGATAATTTTTAGACTTAGATGATTGTTGAAGCTGTCGAAGTTCTGGTGTCATCGCACCTGTGGTGGACTTGTCCGCTGGTGCGGATACGCAGGTGCTAGAAGGCCGTCGCAGAAGCGAAGTTCTAGGGGGGCTTGTCTGTGACCGCAGATGCGAAAAGATTTTCCCATCTGCGAGCCCGCAAGTGCGGAGGAACTGGTAGCGGATGCGAATAGGCCCAGAGTGGCCTGGGATCGTAGAAGTGGACACTGTTCGCAGGAGTGTGTGCGCAGAAGCGCTCCTTGTCCGCAGGAGCAGAAGCACAGATGCACGAATTTGTCCGTAGAAACGGATTTACTTGGGCTTAAGTGAAAGCCGCACCTGTGATGGAATTTCCGTAGGTGCGGAGTTGCATAAGTGGCAGATTGGCCGTAGAAGCGGTAGTCGCTAGGAAAATATAGAGAAATCGAGGGTTTTATTTCATTATCCATATTTGGAGTTAGAGACCTCGGTTTTGGGCGATTTTGAGAGACATTTTCAAGGAGTTGATTGGGGTAAGTGATTCTAACTCGAATTTGGCTATTATACATGAACCCATCATTGTTTTTATCATTTAATTAGTATATTGAGTTGGAAAAATTGAAAAAATTTGTGAAAACTTCATAAACTATATTTTGAGGATTTGAGGGTCGACAGGTCAGAATTGAGTAGTTTTAGTATGGTTGGACTCGTTATTGAATGAGTGTTTGGATTTTATAAGTTTGTTCGGGTTCCGAGAAGCGAGCCTGAGGTTGACTTTTTGATTTCCTTTAAAGATTGAAACTTTATTATCCGGAATACTTTTTTATGATTTGTATTTATGGCATAAAGTTATTTTGGCTAGATTCGAGCCGTTCGGAGTTAGATATCCGCGGAAAAGGCTTACTAATGGATTGAGTTCGCGTGTTTTGAGGTAAGTATCTTGCCTAACTTTGTGTGAAAAAATTACCCCTTTGGATTAATGTTATTTTGTGTTAATTGTGATACGTGAATGCCGTGTACGCAAGGTTAAGTAGGTACACATGCTAAATGTGTAATTGACCGGTTTAAGCTATGTATATTCTTGTCATGCCCTTAATCGAATTGTCATAACATGTTATATTCATCTTCGTTAATCTATCCTTACTTGCTTTACTTGACATTATTCATACTTGTCTCATCTCTTGTTATTTTGCCCTTACATGCTTAGTTGAAGTTATAGTTTCTTTATTGCCTAGTTGAATATTTAACTGTTGAGTTACCTTACTTGAAGTTGTTATTTCTTGGAATACCTTATTGTTGAGTTTTAGTGTTGGAGTGATAAAAGCCGTGATCATATTGAAGCAAAGTTGTAAATTGTTGAATTGCTAGTCTTGTCGAGCTATTCACTTTTAGTTGCTATTTTTGAGACTCTTATACACATTGTGGTTGCGCCATGGGTTATTTATTGTGAAAATATTATTATTGTTGATTCTTTTGGCAAGTTGTTGTATTGGGCACTTGAGGTGCGAGTTGTGATATCCTGTGATATTGACACGCATGCGGTGGTATAAGGATAGAGGTTGATACGCATGCGGTGAGATAAGGTGGGATTGATACGCGTGTTGCTAGTAGGGGAACAACGAAGCCACGCGGTGTGATAAGGTGCTAAAATGCGGGTAGCTATTTCGGAAAAAATAATTTTTCAAAACTAAATGTAAGGCTCCCGCAATGATATAAGTAAATATTGTGATTGTGACTGTCAAATGAGATACGAGGCGGCACCTCGGACGTGATTCTTGTTGTTATATTTTCATTTACATCACTTGTGTTTGTTTGCATCGTTTCCTTGGTGTTCTTATTATGTGTTCCTCCCTTGATTCCTTTATTGCCTTAATTTCGGTGTAGCTTATCGTGTTGTATTTCTTCATTGTATCTTTTCCTTGTTCTATTATTGTATTGTCTCATACCTGTTTAGCTTCTTTATTTATTCCAGTTGGTGGCTTGACCTGACCTCGTCACTACTCTACCGAGGTTAGGATTGATACTTACTAGGTACCGTTGTGGTGTACTCGTACTACGCTTCTGCACATCTTTTGTTGCAGATACATGTACCTCATACCAGGCTAGGCACCAGTGAGTTGAGCTTTCGGATCGAAGACTTCAAGGTATACCTGTCGGCGTTCGTAAGCCTCGGAGTCACCCTCTGTCTTAGTTTCTATTGCATACTCTTATGATAGATATTGATGTATTTGGGGTGTTTCAGTATACTCCTGTAGAGCTTATGACTCGGTCTCACCAGATTTTGGGAGTTATTGTCAGCTGTGTTGTAGAGTTCTTTTATGATAGCTAGTTGGTTTAGATTAAAGTTTTTTTAAAAATTATTTTTGTTATTTTTTCATGTGTGTTAGGCTTACCTAGTCTTAGAGACTAGGTGCCATCACGACATCTTAGGAAGGGAGATTGGGGTTGTGACAAAGTTGATATCTGAACTCTAGGTTTATAGGTGTTACGAGTCATAAGCAGGTTTAGTAGAGTCTCGCGGATCGATAGGGAGACGTTTGTACTTATCTTCGAGAGGCTATGGAACTGTTAGGAAACTCTACTTCTTTGATTCCTTATCGTGCGAATTTGTTGACTTCAAAATTCTGAATCTTTGTCTTTCTATTTTTCACATATGGTGAGGACACGAATCGCTGGATCTAACGATCAGACACCCGCGCCCCCTGCTAGAGCCGCAAAAGGCCGGGGCCTGGGCTGGGGCAAAGCGGAGGAGGGGCACGTAGTTCAGCCAGAGCACCTGCCCGAGCTGCGACAGATGAGTCACCAGAGCTCTAATTGCGGCGCAGGCACCTGAGGCACCTGTTGCCACCCCTGCACTTCATGAGACCCTTGCACAGTTCTTGAGCATGTTTGGTATTCTAGCTCAAGCGGGGTTGATTCCACTTGCACCAGCCACATCTCAGGCTGGGGGAGGTGCTCAGACTCCTGCGGCCTGTACCCCAGATCAGCGTCTCCATGTTGACCAGGTCCTAGAGTTTATACCAGTGCATCCGGTTGCTTCAGTTCAACCCGAGCTTAGGGTAGCAACATCTGAGGAGGAGCAACTTAGACTTTAGAAGTACAAGAAGTACCACCTTCCTACTTTCAGTGGCCTAGCTGTAGAGGATGCACGGGATTTTCTAGAGAAGTGCCACCGCATTCTCCGCACCATGGGTATTGTGGAGACGAGCGAGGTTACTTTTAGTACATTCTAGCTGTTGGACCAGCGTATCAGTGGCGGCGAGTTACGAGGAGTGTAGTGACCACATCCAATCCGCACTCAATAATGAGTGAAAGCGGTCGTTGGAAGAATATACCCAACAAGAGTCGGGGTTGCTTTCCATATGGAGTTTATTATGGGTGTTAGGGCATACACTTGATGAGAGAAAATGAAATAACTAAATTGCGCTTTCAAACAAAGGATTTTTTTTCTACTTCTAAATTATCACTAATAATTATAAACTAATTAGAAGAAACTAGAAAGCGAATGATTGTTTTTGTTGTTTTTACGAAATGATTAAAAAGCCTACGGATGTGACCTTCATCTAGATGTTCGCCTAATGGGTTAAATACGTTAACACTTTTTTTATTGATCGGGGTGTATTATAACTCTCAACTCTAAGTTACTCACTCAATACCTCTTGGTCATATAGTAATTTTGCCCAATTTGGCTTTCTCAAGCCCAAATGGGTATCAAGCTAAATAGTTGATAAGAGCTCAAGTCGGATTTTTCCTATCTCTAGTTCAACCCTTTAATTAGGCTAATCAAAACCTTAATTAATCCAATTTCTTGTTAGCCAAGTTATCCTAGGCTAGGTCCCTCTTTCTCAAGTAAAGACCAAGTCAAAAAGACATGAATCAATGTTTGCAACCATTAATTCTAAAATTAAAGCACAAACAAGGCTAAATAATCAACACCGAATCATAAATAAGCATTAAATTAAATACCCATAGTAAGTGGAAATGATCGTTGGAAGAATAATATCCAGCAAGAGTCGAGGTTGATTTCCACATGAAGTTTAATATGGGTGTTAGGATATACACTTGATGAGAGCAAATGAAATAACTAAGTTGCGCTTCCAAGCAAAGGATTTGTTTTCTACTTCTAAATTATCACTAACAGTTATAAACTAATTAGAAGAAACTAGAAAGCGAATGATTGTTTTTGTTATTTTTACCAAATGGTTAAAAAGCCTAGGGATGTGACCTTCACCTAGGTGTTCGCCTAATGGGTTAAATACGTTAACACTTGTCTTATTGATCCTGCTGTATTATAACTATCAACTCTAAGTCACCCACTCAATACATCTCGGTCATAGAGTGATTTTGCACAATTTGCCTTTCTCAAACCCAAATGGGTATCAAGCTAAGCAGTTGATAAGAGCTCAACTCAGGTTTTTCCTTCTCTAGTTCAACCCTTAATTAGGCTAATCAAAACCTTAATTAACAAATTTCTTGTTAGCCAAATTATCTTAGACTAAGTCCCTCTTTCTCAAGTAAAGACAAAGTAAAAAAAGGCATGAATCAATATTTGCAACCATTAATTTTAAATTAAAGCACAAATAGGGCTAAATAATCAACACCCAATCATAAACAAGCATTAAATTAAATACCCATAAGGTTTCATAACCCTAGTAAAAGTCTAGCTACTCATAGTGAAAAATGAAGAAAACAAAGAAGTAATACTAGTTAAACTCATAATCTAAGATTAAAATGATAAACTATGATGTTTAAATCCCAAAATGACTACAACTTTACTAAAATAGAAAATTACAACGGCTACAGCTGCTTGAACTTCAAAACGTGACTTAAAAATGTGATTCCCGTATATATATAGTGGCCCAAAATTTGCTGACAAAAATGCCCCTCGTGAGGTTCTGCAGCCACACAATTCCATGTGCGGTCCGCACATTGCTTCAGCTTGCAGGGACTTGGAATTTGTAGCCGCACAATTTTGTTTGCAGTAGCAAAGCAGCTTCTACAGCGGCACAATTCTTGTGCGGTCCGCACTTTAAGCAAGGCTTCATGTCTTGGTCATTTGCACACTCTCTAAAAATTTAAATTTTTATCTGCGGGCTGCACAATTCATGTCCGGTCCGCACATCTGCTTAAAATCTATTGGGTTTCTTCACTCTGTTTGCGGTCGCAGAGGGAATTTTGCTGTCTGCAATTGCTTCTGCAACAGCAGAAATACATCTGCGGGCTGCACTTCTTGTGTGCCGTGTCCCTTCTTGCCTTGTGAGTCGGAACACTCCTTTCTGAGTTGTATTTCTTCATAATAGCCCAAATTTCTAACAATCCTACAATTTGTACATTTTCATTAGTTTTGGGAACATAAACTAATACTTTTGGACTAAAACAAAAGTAAAAAGGTACTTATAAATGGTCAAAATCCACACTTATCAGGTAGCCCAGCCGATGCAACTTCACTCACATGTGCTCAGTTCTCGGAGATGTTCTTGAGAGAATTTATTCATTAGAGCCTTTAGGATGCATGATGCGCGGTTTTGAGCAGCTGCGCCAGGGTACCATGACCGTGTTAGAGTATGCTGTTAGATTTAGTGAGTTGTCCAGACATGCACCTGCCTTGGTTTCTACAGTCAGAGAGAGAGTCCATCGATTTATCCAGTGGCTCAACTATGGTATTAGATTTAGCATGGCGTGAGATTTAGAGACTGGTACCCCCTATCAGCAGGTGGTAGAAACGCACAGGGATTGGAGGGTATGTGGGCCGGGAGAGAGAGGACTCGCGATTCTGGCAGATATAGTGGTGCCTGTGCCCCAGTTGCAATCCTTCATGGTAAAGGCTATATGATCCTTTATAATGTTTTTTAATAATGGCTCACACTTTTAATGATCTTTTTTATGGTTATATAGCACTTGCAGCACTTCCACCAAGAGGCCTCGCCATTCTGGCAGATATAGTGGTGCCTGTGCCCTAGTTGCAATCCTTCGTGGTAAAGGCTATGTGATCCTTTATAATGTTTTAATAACGGCTCACGCTTTTTTAATGATCTTTTTTATGGTTATATAGCACTTCCAGCTTCTAGTGATACTCTAGCTACTTCTAGGTCTCAGGTTGCCCATTATGCACCGCATCTAGCGCACCTCCTGCACAGGGTGCTTATAGCGGTTAGTCCAGCTGACCATGACCGAGCCAGTTTCAGCATCCACGTCCTTTGAGAGCTTTTTTTGAGTGTGGTGATACTTGTCATATGGTGAGGGACTGCTCCAGACCCAGGAGGGGTGCACCTCCACTTACTCAGGCTCCATATATTCCACAAGGTCCCCAAACTTATCAGGCCGCGGTTACTGCTTCAGCTACCGTTCCACCTGCACAACCAGCTAGGGGTGGAGGTCAGACGTGTAAGTGTCGCCCTAGAGGGGGAGGCCAGGCTAGATGTTTTTCTTTTTTGGGTAGGATGGAGGTGGTTGCATCAGACGCAGTTATCACCGGTATTGTTCCGGTTTGTCATAGAGATGCATCATTATTATTTGATCCAGGCTCCACTTACTCATATGTGTCATCTTACTTTGCTCCGTATTTGGGTGTATATCGTGATTCTTTGAGTTTTCCTGTTTATGTGTCCTTTATCCTCACAAGGTAGGGGTAAGGTCTACGTACACACTATCCTCCCCAGACCCCACGGTGTGGAATAATACTAGGTATGTTGTTGTTGTTGTTTATGTGTCCACGCATATGGGATATTCTAGTGTTGTTGACTGTGTGTACCGGTCGTGTTTAGTTGTTATTGGTGGTTTTGAAACTAAAGTTTATCTATTCTTGCTCAGCATGGTAGACTTTGATATTATCTTCGACACGGACTGGTTGTCTCCCTATCATGCTATTCTTGATTGTCACACCAAGATGGTGACATTGGCTTTGCTAGGTTTACCGCAGTTGGAGCGAGGGGTACTTTGGATTATGTTCCTAGCAGGGTTATGTTCTTCCTTATGGTACAACAGATGGTTGAGAAGGGGTGTGATGCATACCTAGCATTTGCGAGAGATGTCAGTGTTGATACTCCTACCGTTGATAGTGAGAAATTTCGCAGATGTATTTCCGATAGATCTTCCGGGCATGCCACCTGATAAGACATTGATTTTGGTATTGACTTGTTGCTGGACACTCAGCCCATCTCTATCCCACCATATCGTATGACCCCAGCAGAGTTGAAGGATTTAAAAGAACAACTGCAAGAATTTCTTGATAAAGGTTTCCTTCGGCCTAGTGTGTCACCTTGGGGTGCTCCGATTCTATGTGTGAAGAAAAAGGATGGTTCTATGCGTTTGTGTATTGACTATCGATAGTTGAACAAGGTTACAATGAAGAACAGGTACCCATTGCCGTGCATTGATGATTTATTTAATCAGCTACAGGGTGCTAGGGTGTTCTCAAAGATTGAATTGTGGTCAGGTTATCACCAGCTAAAGATTCGGGATATGGATTTTCCAAAAATGACCTTTAAGACTTGGTATGGTCATTACGAGTTCCTTGTGATGTCATTGAGCTGACCAATGCCCAGCAGCTTTCAAGTACCTGATGAACAGTGTATTCCAACCCTATCTTGATTTATTTGCCATTGTGTTTATTGAAGACATCTTGGTGTACACCTGCAGCCAGAAAGATCATGAGCAGCATTTGAGGATTATGCTCTAGACCTTTAGAGAAAAGAAGTTGTATGCAAAATTCTCAAAGTGTGAATTTTGGCTTGATTTGGTGACATTTTTAGATCATGTGGTACCGAGTGAGGGGATCAAAGTAGATCTGAAGAAGATTGAAGCAAGACAGAGTTGGCCCAGACCGTCTTCAACTATTGAGATTTGGAGTGTTCTTGGTTTGGCTGGGTATTATCACTGTTTCGTAGAGGGTTTCTCATCCATTGCTATGCTTATGGCCAGATTGACCCAAAAGGGTGCTCCTTTTAGATAATCTGAGGAGTGTGAGGAGAGCTTCCAAAACCTTAAGACTGCTTTGACTACAACCCCAGTGTTAGTATTGCATACGGGTTCAGGGTCTTACACTGTGTACTGTGATGTGTCACGTGTTGGCCTTGGCGCGGTGTTGATGCAAGATGGTAGAGTGATTACCTACGCGTCTCGGCAGTTGAAGGTCCAGGAGAAGAATTATCTGATCCACGATTTGGAATGGGTAGCTATTGTTCATGCACTGAAGATTTGAAGGCACTATTTGTACGGTGTCCCATGTGAGGTCTATACCAACCACCGGAGTTTACAACATATGTTCAAACAGAAGGATCTTAATTTGCAGTAGCGGAGGTGGTTAGAGTACTTAAAGACTATGATATAACCATTTTATATCATCTCGGGAAGGCCAGTGGGAGACCAATGCCTTGAGTCAAAAGGCGAAGAGCTTTGGCAGTTTAGCATATTTACCGGCAGCGGAGAGACAATTAGCATTGGATGTTCAGGCCTTGGCCAACCAGCTTGTTAGATTGGTTTTTTTGGAACCTAGTCGAGTTCTAGGTTGCGTGGTTTCTTGGCCTACCTTATATGATCGCTTAAAAGAGCATCAGTATGATGACCCCCCTTAGCTTGTCCTTAAGGACACGGTACAACATAGTGATGCCAAGGAGGTTTCTATCGAAGATGATAGTGTGTTGCGGATGCATGGCCAATTATGTGTGCCCAATGTGGATGGGTTACGCGAGTTGATTCTTTAGGAGGCCCACATTTTGCGATACTCCATTCATCCCTGCCGCTAAGATGCATTAAGATTTGAGGCAGTACTACTGATGGGGGAGAATGAAGAAAGACATAGTGGAGTATGTAGCTTGGTGTCTAAGTTGCCAGCAGGTGAAGTAGAGCACCAAAGGCCAAGAGATTTGCTTTAGAGACTTGAGATTCCAGAGTGGAAATGGGAGCATGTTACCATGGACTTCGTTGTTGGAATCCCATTCAGTTATTGGAGGATATGCTTCGTACTTGTGTTATGGATTTTGGGGGTTCTTAGGATTAGTTCTTGCCGCTTGCAGAGTTTACCTACAAAAACAACTACCAATCGAGTATTCAGATGGCTCCCTATGAGGCCCTATATGGGAAACGATGTCGTTCCACAGTTGGTTGGTCTGAGCAGGGAAAGGTTAAGTTATTAGGCACAGATTTGGTTCGAGATTCCTTGGAGAAGGTCAAGTTGATAAAGGATCGGCTTTGTACAACCCAATCTAGAAAGAAGAGTTATGCAGATTGGAAGGTTCGTGATATTGCATTCATGGTTGAAGAGCGAGTCTTGCTCCAGGTTTCACCTATTAAGGGTGTGATGAGGTTCGGGAAGAAGGAAAAGTTGAGCCCTAGGTATATCAGACCTTTTGAGATCCTTGAGAGAGTGGGGGAGGTGGCCTACAAGATTGCATTACCACCTAGTCTATCTGCAGTTCATCTGGTGTTCCATGTTTTCATGCTCCGGAAGTATCATGGGGATCCGTCCCATGTTTTAGATTTCAGCTCAGGCCATTTGGTTTTTCTTATGTTGAGGAGCCGATGGCCATCTTAGACAGGTAGGTCTGAAAGTTGAGGTCATAGAGCATTGTTTCAGTGAAGGTTCAATGGAAGGGTTAACCATTCGAGGAGGCGACTTGGGAGACCGAGCATGATATGCAGCCGTTATCCTTATCTTTTCACCACTTCAAGTATGTATCTATACTCGTTCGAGGACGAACGTTTGTTTTAAGAGGGGTAGGATGCAATGACAGGGCCGGTCGTTTTGAGTATTTTAGCCATGTTCCCCTATTTATTGCCTCCTCTATGTTATATTGTGGTTATGTGACTTGCTAGGGTAGTTTGTTTTGGTTTCAGTGCAGAGTGAATTAGGGCACTTAGTCCCAAAGTTGTAAGCTTAAGAGAATTAACCAGAGTTTGACTTCTGTGTAGACGACTCCATAATCGAGTTTTGATTGTTCTGATAGCTTCTTATGGTGATTTTAGACTTAGAAGCATGTTCGGATATTGATTTGGACGTTCGTAGGTCGTTTTGGCTTGAATTGGCGAAAGCTAGAAAGTTGAAGGTTAGGAAGATTGAGAAGTTTTACCGGGAGTTGACTTTATTGATATCAGGGTTGAATTCCGATTCCGAGAGTTGGATTAGGTCCATGGTGTCATTTATGACTTGTGTGAAAAATTTGAGGTCAATCGGGTTTGGTGTGGTATGAATCGGCATTAGTTTTGGAAGTTGGATGTTCATGGTTTCCATAGGTTTGAATTGGGCTGCAATTTGTAGAATCGATGTTGTTTAATGTGATTTTAGGCCTCGAGTAGGTCCGCTATATGTTTTGAAACTTGTTAGTATATTCTGACGGGGTCCCGAGGGCCCTGGGTGTGAATCAGATTGAAATCAAAATCTTTTTTGGACTTAGATAATTGCTGAAGCTGTTGAAGTTCTAGTGTCATTGCACCTGCGGTGGGCTTGGTCATAGGTGCGGACATGCAGGTGCGAGAGGGCCATCGTAAGCGAAGTTCTAGGGGGGCTTGGCTGTGACTGCAAATACGAGAAGAATTCTGCATCTGCGAGCTCGCAGGTGCGGAGGAACTGGTCGCAGATTCAGAAAGGGCTAGTATGGCCTGGGATCACAAAAGCGGACACTGTCTGCAGGAGTGGAAGCGCAAATGCGTGTTTTTGTCAGCAAAAGCGGATTTAAAGCGACAAATTGTCCGCAGAAGCGATAATCGCTGGGCTGAAATAGAGAAATCGAGGGTTTTATTTGGTTATCCATATTTGGAGTTAGAGAGCTCGATTTTGGGAGATTTTGAGAGAGATTTTAAAGGAATTGATCAGGTAAGTGATTCTAACTTGGATTTGGCTATTATACATGAATCCATCATTATTTTTTATCATTTATTTAGTGATTTGAGTTGGGAAAATTTGTGAAAACTTCATAAAATATATTCTGAGGATTTGAAGGTCGATTAGAGGCCAAAATTGAGTAATTTTTGCGTGGTTGGACTTGTTATTGAATGAGTGTTCAGATTTTATAAGTTTGGTTGGGTTCCAACACACTGGTCCGGAGTTGAACTTTTGAGTTAACCTTTTGATTTCCTTTAAAGATTGCAATTTATTATCTGGAATAGTTTCCTATGGTTTGTATTTATGGTATAAAGTTATTTGGCTAGATTCAAGCCGTTCAGAGTTGGATATTCGTGGAAAAGGCTTACTAGTGGATTGACTTAGCGTGTTTTGAGGTAAGTATCTTGCCTAACTTTATGTGTGAGAATTACTCCTTAGGATTTGTGTTGTTTTGTATTAGTTGTGGTATGTGAAAGCCGTGTACCCAAGATGACGATTGGGTACACAAGCTAAATGTGGTAATTGACCGGTTTAAGCTATGTAGATTCTTTTCATGCCCTTAATCGAATTGTCATAACATGTTATATTCATCATCGTTAATCTCTCCTTACATGCTTTATTTGACATTGTTAATACTTGTCTCATCTCTTACTTGTTATTTCCTAGTACATGCTTAGTTGAAGTTATTGTTTACTTATTGCCTTGTAAAATATTTAACTATTGAGTTACCTTACTTGA
Organism: Nicotiana obtusifolia; assembly: GCA_002018475.1. Taxonomy (NCBI): domain Eukaryota; kingdom Viridiplantae; phylum Streptophyta; class Magnoliopsida; order Solanales; family Solanaceae; genus Nicotiana; species Nicotiana obtusifolia. Next base: position 6,003 of record MCJB01051635.1, on the reverse strand, counting down.
AGCTGTTATTACTTTGAATACTTTATTGTTGAGTTTTAGTGTTGAAGTGGTAAAATTCGTGATCACATTGAGGCAAAGTTATAAATTGTTAAAATACCATTCTTGTTGAGCTATTCACTTTCAGTTGCTATTGTTGAGACTCTTGTACACATTGTAGTTGAGCCATGAGCTATTTATTCTGGAAATATTGTTATTGTTGATTCTTTTGGCAAGCTGTGGTATTGGGCACTTGAGGTGCGGGTTGTCATATTGACACGCATGCGGTGGTATAAGGATAGGGGTTGATACGCATGCGGTGAGATAAGGTGGGCTTGATACACGTGTTGCTAGTAGGGAAACTACTTGAAGCTACGCAATGTGATAAGGTGGGCTAAAACACGGGTAGCTATTTTGGGGAAAATAATTTTTCAAAACTAAATGTAAGGCTCCCAAGGTGATGTAAGAAAAGATTGTGATTGTGACTATGACTGTGAAATGGGATACGAGGCAGTACCTCGAATGTGATTCTTGTTGTTATTTTTTCTTTTACATCACTTGTGTTTGTTTGCATCATTTCCTTGGCGTTCTTATTATTTGTTCCTCCCTTGATGTCTTCATTTCCTTAATTTTGGTGTAGTTTATCTTGTTGTATTTCTTTATTGTATCTTTTGCTTGTTTCCATTATTATACTGTATCATAGATGTTCAACTTCTTTATTTATTCCAGTAGGAGTCTTGACTTGACCTCGTCACTACTCTACCAAGGTTAGGCTTGATAGCTACTGGTACTTTTGTGATGTACTCATACTATGCTTCTGCACATCTTTTTGTGTAGATCCAGGTACCTCATACCAGGTTAGGCACTAGCGAGTTGAGCTTTCGGCTAGGAGACTTCAAGGTAAATCTGTCGGCGTTCGCAGGCCTCGGAGTCACCCTCTGTCTTAGTTTCTATTGGATACTCTTATTATAGATATTGATGTATTAGGGATGTTTCACTATACTCGTGTAGAGCTTATGACTCGGTCTCACCACATTTTGGGAGTTATTATCAGCTGTGTTGTGGAGTTCTTTTATGATAGCTGGTTGATTTAGATTGAAGTTCTTTTATTATTTCTGTTATTTCTTCATGTGTGTTATGCTTACCTAGTCTTAGAGACTAGGTGTCATCACGACATCCTACGGAGGGAGATTGGGGTCTTGACAGAAGGTCACTCGACTAGATTTCTCAAATTTTGATTGCCAAATACCTACTTTACCCTCTAAATTCAACTTTTGTCTTCTTTTCTATTTTTTTAACTTATTAATATTATGATTTTTTCTCTTTTTAATTTGTATTATGGACTGTCCTATAATAAATAAATTTTATTTATAAATTAAAAAATAGTATTAAGCATATAGAATGTTGGAATAACAAACATTGAGCATAGAAAAAGACACAATTTGTTCGTAATGATAATTTTGATATTAACAACAAAAACTCAAAAATTATTTTCACAATTGAGAATGAAAGAAAATAAAATTTTTATAATATATATTTCATGCACGAAATATAAAAAATAATTATTTAAATAATTTTTTTAAATATATACTATATATTCTTGAATATTATGCTCAATTATATTATTATTATTATTATTATTATTATTATTATTATTATTATTATTATTATTATTATTATTACGACATTATATCTGCTAGAAAATTTATTTTTTATTTTTTATTTTATAAATAAAATTTATTTGCTCTATAGATAATTTCATAATGTAGATTAAAAAGAGAAAAAAATTATAATATTAAAAAATTATAAAAAGAAGAAGATAAGTGTTGATAATTTAGAGGGTAAAATAGGTATTTGACAATCAAAAGTTTGAGACATGTAGTTGAATGACTTTCTGAGTGCTATAGGCATAGTTAAGTGGCTTTTCTGTTACAAATAAAAGTTAATGATTTTACTAAATAATTGTGGATAGTTAAGTGACCATTTAAGTAATGGACTCTAACTTCATTGGTGGCAGATTATGTGCTAAATTATTGTGTCATTACTTGCATTAATGGATGCATTCAACTGTTTCAAACATACAATGAAAACAGAGGTCAATATCAAATGAACACTCAAATTCAGTATTATCAACGTAAAACGGGCCAGCTCTGTGTGCTACTTACGTTAATTTCCTTGTAACATCAATAAATGAAGTTAGCAATGAAATAGGCATAAAATTGTTAAGTAGTGTCCAACAGGAGTAGAGCTAGAGTTCCGTGTATAAGTTACGCAGAATCCAATAATTTTTGCTCATATATTGTGTTTATATTTATGTACGGGTAAAATTGGGGGCAAGGTTTCCCCCGATTCCCCGGTAAGAGAATGAAGGGTATAATCGAGGTCGGTAACTCTTCGTATCGAGATCTGGGAAGAACGAAAGACGTATTGGAGATCGACACGGTAAGGCGACATACCCCGGATCAAGTATGGCTTTTGTACCTCGGGAGAGCATGACAGATAGGGGGCCGTAATATTCGCATTCAACCGGATTTTACGGTGCGGAACCCGTTCGGTGTTCATTATAGATCAATAATTACTGGGAAAACAAGATCTTTACCTTTTTTAGACTTGTACTAGGATTGAGATTCTCCTACTATATAAAGGAGAAGTTTTTCTTTAGTTTGATACATTGTAACATGCATTTCAAAGCAATAAAAGTTTACTTTTGTCCTCTAGCCTAGTCATTACATTACGATTGGTTTAATCGTTTATTATGTCTTTAATTAATCCATATGTTATTCTTAATTATTGGTGCTGAAATACACCATGTATCCTTTAAACCGCATACAAATTTAATTGTTACTCATTTTTGGGGTAAACAGTTTGGCGCCCACCGTGGGGCTGAGGACAATATTGATGATTTGATACGAATCTCCATACACACCCTATTTTATGCTTGTTCTTTGAAATCTTAAATTCCAGGTTAGCCTAAGAATGTCGAACTCTCAGTCTGCTCACCTGAACATTGACGCAGAGTCAGACCATCACGACGAAAATAATTATGTGGTGCCCAGTAATGATGTGCTTCCTGCCGACCCTAATGTTGTGCCAACTGCTGACTCGGTCGATGCTAACTCGCAGGTGGTCATCAACATCAATTTGCCAACTGATCCCAAAAATAGTGTTTGTGGGGGACCTCGACCAACGGCCTGAGATGTTCCCAAGGATGAAGGTAATGGGGTGAGCCTACAATTGATTTTCGAAATGTTACGGACTCAACAAGAGGCAATAGCACAACTGCAAAACCAAAGACACGTCCCTAACAGGATCGAGCCTGAACAATCCCAGGAAAATACTCGAAGAAACAAACAAGTTGCCGTGAGACCATGTGAAGCCGAGCCCGGAGAAACTTCAGAGGTAATGAACATGCTCAAAGCATTAACAAAACGCATGGAGTCAGGCGAGAAAAAGATTGAGGCCAATGACAAGAAGGTGAAAACATAAAATTCTAGGGTTGATCAAATTTTGGGGCACCTCCGATATTGAAGGGATCGGATTCCAAAAAGTTTATCCAAAGCCAATTCCGAAAAAGGTTCCAAATGCTCGACATTCCCAAGTATAATGGGCCATCAAGGTCGAAACCAGGAAGACAAACCTTTTCAAAGTTAAATAAAGAGATAACGAGATGCTCAGGGAGTTCGTGTCAAGATTCCAGATGGAACGAATGGAACTGCCATTGGTTGCAGATGATTGGGCCGTTTAGGTATTCACTCAGGAGCTCAACCCCTGAAGTTCCGTGGCCTCTCAACCGCTGAAACAAAATTTGGTAGAATACCTAGCGGTGACCTAGGCCGACATCCATAATGGATACTAATCAAAGATCAGGGTCGAAGACGATCAACTCGAGGCCTCTTCCGGATCTATTTACCCCATCCAAACTAATGATAGATTTAAGAGAGTCATTAATCAGGAGCTAAGCTCTGTCCGAGATTGGTATCAGTTGTACAACGCAGGTCGAAGGGGAAACGGATCCCCGCGACACCTCACTAGGAACGAGAAGAGAAGCGATCGAGGGCTGAGTAGGGCTTGATGAGCAAGACCATTTTTGACAGGTCGCTCGGGCGTAGGGAAGTACCAATATTATCATAATACAATTTCAACGTGGACGCTGCAAGCATCGTGTCGGCCATAGGGCACATCAAAGAGACTAAGTGGCCCCGACCATTGCAATCTGATCCTACGTAGAGAGATCCTAATTTGATGTGTAAGTATCATGGCACTCACGGTCATAGGACCGAAGATTTCCGACATTTAAGAGAAGAAGTTGCTAGATTGTTCAACAATGGGCACCTCCGAGAATCACTAAGCGAGCGACCCAAAAACCACTTCAGAAACAGGAATGCCAACAAACAGGTTGAGCAAGAGGAGCCTCAGCACGTGATCAACATGATCATTGAGGGAGTTGAAGTCCCCCAAGGGCTAGTGATAAAATGAACCAAAGTGTCTACTACGAGGGAAAAGCGCACCCAGAGTTATGTTTCGGAGGGAGCTATCTCGTTCAGCAATGAAGATGCCGAGGGAATCGTACAAACTAACAATGAGGCACTGTTAATATCTATACGTATCACTAAAACTTGAGTTAAACGTGTGTTGATTGATCCAGATAGCTCGGCCAATATCATCAGATCAAGGGTCGTAGAGCAACTGGGGCTACAAGATCAAATTGTACTAGCAGTCTAAATATTAAATGGGTTCAACATGGCATGTGAGACCACGAAAGTAGAAATAACTTTGCTGGTAAACACTGCCGAGACAACCCAAGAAATGAAGTTCTACGTGATGGAAGGGGATATGAGATACAATACTTTATTCAGAAGGCCATGGGTCTACAACATAAAGGATGTACCTTCGACCTTACACCGGGCGCTGAATTTTCTCACGCCGGGGAAAGTCAAAACGGTCTATGAAAAATAGCCGGGCGTAAGTGAAATGTTTGTTATCAATGAAGTGATCTCGGTGCTTGCGGTCTCAACATTGAGAAGCGAGGAACCGACAAAAAAAAGAGACTAAATAACAATCAACGATACCGGCCTCAGCCGAACCAGAGAAACAAGAAAAATAAGGAGCGGACGATGAGGACGATTACAGTGTCCCGAGATCATTCATAACTCCCGATGACACCAACCCCACCAAATCAACGGTCGAGGAGTTGGAGCAATTTATATTAATTGAGCACCTACCGGATCAAAAGGTATACCTGGGCGCGGGGTTAGCCCCGAGCTTAGGGAAAAAATTATTAATTTTCTTAAAGCTAACGCCGACTATTTTGCTTGGTCCCATCTAGACATGATAGGGATCCCGCCGGAGGTAACTACACACTAGCTGAGTTTGGATCCGAAGATCCATCCAATAAAGTAGGAGAGACAGCTGTTAGAATAAATGAACAACGCTAGAGGGGGGGGTGAATAGCGTTTTGCGGAACAGTTGCAAATTTTCGCAATAAAGATATGTAATTAATAATGTAAGTGCGAAAATATAATTGCAATAAATAAGTTGCGGAATGTAAAGAGAAAGCGTACACCCGATATATAGTGGTTCACTACAACGTGTAGCTAGTCCACTCCTCAAGATCGCACTTGAGTATTTCACTATCTCCGTTAAGCTTACGGGTGCTTAACAAACCGTTACAACCACAAAGACTTGATCACACAAGCTTTGCAATGTTAGACTTGCGGGTGCCTAACCAACCGTTATAATCACGAACACTTGAATCACACAAGTTCCGTGAACAACAAGGAAGACACTCTTCCTCACAAGTGTATGACAACACTATTTTTCACTCGAATTACAACTCTCTCAAGAGTAGATGAAGTGAATAAAATTACAGCTCAAGAACACAACAATGCTTTCAAGAAATAGCTCAAAATATAGCTCAAGGAAGTAAGAATACTTGAAGCAATTTATCTTATGATTTTGGGTATTGTGTTGTGTTCAAATGAGGTTTATGAAGCTCTATTTATAGCCCCAAAACCTCATATATCCGTT
>MCJB01051634.1:15132-27393 GCA_002018475.1 Nicotiana obtusifolia | reverse complement strand
AAAAAAAAAAAAAAAAAAAAAAAACAATGAAAATGTTTGATTTCCACAAGTTCACAGGACTAGTAGTTAAACTGCGTGTGTAGAAATGTTAACATCTTCCTCGGGTGATAAAATGGATTCCATTCCATCTCCTGCTGAGCCAATAGCAATGAGCATGCTGATGCCAAGGTGGCAGCTGTTACTGTTTGTTGAAAATGCCAGAAAAGATTAATCATGCATTTTATAGTTTCATCTGTAGCTAGATTCTCTCCAGCACATAAAAACCTAAGAACCAACTTTCAATTACTTTATGGCTACATCACCATAAAACTTAATCTGATGCAAATGTCAAAGTATAATAAGCTCCCGCTAAGAATGTTTCCTCCATCCACTAAGCTCCCGTTATGTACGGTCCGAGGAAGAATTGGACCACAAGGGTCTATTGTACGCAGTCTTATCCTGCATTTCTGCAAGAGGTTATTTCCACTGCTTGAACTCGTGAACTACTCCTGGTTACATGGTAGTACCTTTACCAGTTACACCAAGGCTCCCCTTTGTCAAAGTACAATAAGACATTCATAAATGTATATTAATCAACTACAGCCGAATCTCTTTATAACAACCTCATTTGTTTGATTAACTTTTTGCTGCTAGTTAAGTGTTGTTATAGAGAACGTATGTATTATAACATAACATGAAATATTGATTCCAAAAAAAACTTGACCGTTATAGTGAAATATTGTAATAAATGATGGTTGTTATAGAGAAGTCTCGGTGTACATAAATGAAAACTGAAAACAAACAAAAATGAAATGTCAAATTAACCCTCCAACAGACAGATGTAGAGCTAATTGTCAACTGACTAACACATAATGCAATTAGAAAATAAAAAGACGTATCTCAGATACATAAAATTTCTAGTGCCTATATATCTTTCTTTTCTTTGCCTATTACACGGGGGGCAGGGAAGGGGATAGTGAGAATAGACTCCCACTAGACTATGAGGTTTGTTTTTTATCGCCTCTTACAAAAGCAAATAACCTTGTAATTTTAACATCTGCTACTTGTAATTTTCAACTAACCTCTAAAAAAATTGAAATAACCTTTGGAAGGTACAGATAGTTAGGACCCAAAAGTTCTCCGTCTGATCTGTAAGTCAGAAGATTTTGTTAAACATTAAAGATTAAAAAACATTAGTATGTGAGATTACATTTTAGAGTCTGCAAACATCGGTTAATTTTGTTAATTGAAAAAACAAAAAATACCAGTAACAATCATCATGAAAGATAATTTTGTTAAGTAAACTATCAATTAGAAATTTAAAAATATATCAATTGCTAAAGCAGCATTTTGTAAGAATGAGTTAGGAAAGTATAGGAAATTAGAAATATAATATTAAGAGAACTAACATTAAATCTGAACTAGAAATGTAAAGCTGCATCTTGGGGTCGAATCAGAATTTTAAAATGATTTTAAACTTGATTAACATGGTTTTTACCTCATATATTGAATTTAGTTGTAGTTCTTTCAATTTCTTTGTAGGATGATGGTGGTTGAGATTACAAAAGGAAAGTTTCAAAAAAAAGGAAAACAAAATAGGTGACAAGAAAACTAATTCAATAATACCTTTCAACCATTGAACAGAGCTGTTTGTGAATTACTTTGGCTTTAACCGTGTCCTCTTTTATGGGCAGACAATTCAACCAAGCCGGAATAATCTACCAAAAAACTTCAAATAAGAATTTTTTTTAACAAGAATATGAAATACATTGGAGGAGCATCAATCACCATGTTTTCAGTCCATTTCACCTAAAACGAGGATAAGTATTAAGTACTGATAATATATGTATTATTTGATACAGCCAGAAATTTAAGAATTAAATTAGAAAGCCAAAGAACAAATGAAGGAATTGTCTTAGGCAATCGTCACTTCATGAGTATCGAGCTGGTATATTGACTTTCACTTAAAAGCTAAAAGACTTGTGATCAAAAGATTATAGGGTCGCCCGGTGCACTACGCTCCCGTTATGTGCGGGATCCAAGAAGGGCCGAACTACAAGAGTCTATTGTACGCAGCATTACCTTACATTTCTGCAAGAGGCTGTTTTCACGGGGAACCCGTGACCTCCTGATTACATGACAGTAAATTTACCAGTTACGCCAAGGCTCCTAGTCAAAAGATTATAGCTAGTTCAAAGTACTGATGCATGAAATGAAGGTAGTAGTGAAGTGCCCAAAATCTAAACCTGCTAATCTCTCTCTCTCTCTCTATATATATATATAAAGTAGGGAAAATAGGAGAAGAGTCGACACCTCTCTTTGGCCAAGGATCCTATTTATCTATTTTCTCCTTTTTTGTTTATTCCCCAATAACTCTAAATATTTTGGTTTTCTTCTCCTTCCTTAATTCCTATGATTAATGCCTATTAAGGTGTAATAGTGTGTAATTACACTAAATATTACTCTTATTACGTTACTAGCCATTCCAATGGTCACTTTCTCAATCCCCACCTTAATTACTCTAATTACTCTCTTCCACTCCAATGTACACTTTAATCTTTGTATATATATAAGCCGAACAAAACAAGGAGAGTTGGCCATTCGTTTGATATTCTATTTGATCTTTTGGCTTTCCAATTCTAACATTTTTCACTTCTTCTAAACATGTTTTATTTTCTTGATTGAAAGCTCTTTATCTTCCTCAATTTCTGTCACCTTATCGTTTGGCTTCTCATGTCACCTTAGTAATAGTATTGTGAATCTTTTTGTCTAGATAACGGTGTTATTTGAAGAAAATATTATATTTTGGATAATGAGAGTAGGCAGATGAAGCTTATCCATATTCTGGTGAAAAATCTTCATCCGAAAGGTAAATTGTATGCGATAGATATTTTAAACATATTTATACACCTATGTGCAATATATACATAGCTATTCCAATTTCTAATTTGACATATGTTATCTTGTAATTTTTCTATGGAAACAGAAGCAAATCAAGCCTAGAGTAGTTATGCAGTTGAAAAAAAGAATATTTTGTAGAGAATGATTTACTGGAACACCCTTTATGACCTCTGAATTTTAGCTTGCTGGAAATTGTTCTCTATTATTAATTCATTATTATTTGTTTTCTTAAGGTTAAGGATGGTCCAGAAACATATTATAGTATAAACTGAGTTGTGTTTTTGCTAAAAATCTTTGTTGCCATCAATATGAAAATGTGCATTAATGAACCCTTCCTGAGAGGCTGGTGTACCTTTTTTTTTTTTTTTTTGTGAAATTGGAAGATGAAAGTGTATATAACCCATAATAAGTTGGTATTTTTGCTTTCTTTATGTTTTTAGTTTCTTTAGTTTTCATTTTTTTGTTTCTTCAATTTGAATAAGAATAGCTATATTTAAAAGTGCAAAAGTTTCTTAAAAATTCTTTTTATTTTTTTTAATTTTAGAAAAGAGTTTGATAATGAAATATGCAGTAAAATATTCTAATTTCAGTAAAAATATTACCTTTTTTATTTAATCAATATAAAGGATTAAAAATTATATGCATATGCAAGAAAATTGTTATTTATTCTATCTCTGCTAAGTTTATAAACATATTATTTCTAAATTTAGTGCTATCTTTTATAACTGAGAAGCGCGGTCAAATTTACCATTTTAGAATAACTATAGTATATACAAACTGAAGATAGATATAATACATGAACAAGAAACATAATGGATTCCCCATAAAAACGTACCTGTGCCGAGTCGATACTTTCCTGATGAAACTGACATATCTTACCAAGTGCAAAAGCAGCATTATAATATGCACTTAAATTCTAAGGTTCGCGATCGTGTAGATGTGTTATCACTATATTGATCCTTGAAAGAGCCTCTAAAGCACACACTATGAGATTTAGTAAATAGTAAATACAAAAATATAATCCCTCCATTTCAATTTAGACGAGGTAGTTTGACTCGGAACGGAGTTTAAGAAAAAAAAATAGACTTTTGAAACTTGTGGCCTTAAAAGCTTAAGGGGTAAAAGCTGGGACCGTGCCATTTGTGTAGTTATAAAAGCTTCTCATTAAGAGTAAAATGAGTAAAATGAAGAGTTTAAAGTTGAATTATTTTCAAAATTTAGAAATGTGTCATTTATTTTGGAACAAACTAAAGGGAAGTATCTCATCTGATTTGAGTCGGAGGGAGTATCACTTTTTGTTCATTTCCCTCCTTGATGAGAAGAATCTCAATATCAGATTCAACAGTATCATACCTCCAACAAAAGGTTTGAAAACAGAACCACCATGTTCAATACACAACCCAAGTCCATAAAGCGCATTCTGAACATGACGTTAATGGTGTTTGGATGAATCAAAAGGAAAATGTAACATGACTGAAAACTGACCCACGATCAAGATACACAAACCTGTCTAACAATAGGCTTTTCGTCGTCGCTGGAGTCCAAAAGAAAAGGAAGATATATATTATAGTACCTAGTTTGAAAAGAAAGTGACTATCAGAATTATGATCTTGAAAGGGCAACCCGGTACACTAAGCTCCCGCTGTGTGCGGGTCCAGGGAAGGGCCGAACCACAAGGTTCTATTGTACGCAGCCTTACCCTGCATTTCTGCAAGAGGCTGTTTCCACGGCTTCCTCCTGGTCACATGACAGCAACTTTACCAATTACGTCAAGGCTCCCCTCCATCAAAATTATGATCTTATTTAAGAAAAACATAGAGGTGGACCTACTTTAGAGCTGCTTCGCCGCAATACACCACAAGTATGTCAAAAACATGAAAGCATATACTTCTTTCCGCAGCTGTTTTATCCTTTCCCTTCAAGCAAGGGAAAAAGCACAATGAGAAATATAAATGAAAAACAACCCGGCGTTTAGAATGATATTGGTTATAGTGAGCTGACACTTACCATCATAGGCAATAGATATGATGAAAGCTAATCAAGAAAAGGCAAGAAAGCAGCCTTGAATGTTTGGATCAATGTAATTAATATGTTACCAACCTGATAAAACAAGTTCAAGTGAGTCGAGAATAAATTAAAGTGAAAGGCTTATATAAAGATAACATGGTGTTATGAGTTATATCTGAACTTCATTCTCTTATAAGACATACATTTACACAAACTTCATCTTCTAGCTCTCTTACTGCCTTCAGCAATTCAGCCTCCTCAGCATCAAAGTCTTCTGATTTTGCTCTCTTTATGAGTTCTCCATTTCTGCGTGAACTTTCCGTAAGAACGTGCTTAATCTCATCGATGATGCTATGAACCTGATCTTCATTGAGAAGTGGTCCACAAATCTGAAAGAAGTGAAAATTGCAGTTCAAACTCACTTGATTTCTACAACTAGTGCTGCTTCTTGCTTTGTCAATAACCATGACGTATTTCATTAGTTGGCTTAACAGTGATTTACTGAAATAAGTTTCATTAAGGAGTCAATCTACGACATAGTTAATAATGCCAATTCATGTCAAGGGAAATTTCGTAATTATGGGAGCCTCAGAGCAACGGTAAAATTGTCTCTGTGTGAGCTAAAGGTCACGGGTTCGAGCCGTAGAAGCAGTCACTAATGCTTGCATTAAGGTAGGTTGTCTACATCACACCCCTTGAGGTGCGGTCCTTCCCCATCCTACATGAACGCGGGATGCTTTGTTCACCGGGCTGCCTTTTATCGGACCTTTTATCGGATTTGGGGGACGAGCTTGGAAAAGTGTCTCGCTCATCATAATGGACATAAGAAACTCAAAAGCATCACACCACCATCATAGGAAAAAAACTGCATACTCGGATCAAGTAAAGAAAACCATCTTAACATGACGTACCAATAGGCATTCATTCAATCCCCATAATATATTTGCACATATTTTTGCCTCAGGCTCCTGCATGAGATAGCAATCAAAGTGTCACTTTCTCATTATTCAGACAAATGGAGCTCAATCCTTTTCCCCAAAGATAAAAAAAACCAGAAGCATATGTTGAAGGCAACCAAATATAAAGCGTCCCCCAAAGCCAGTATTATATCGCCAGACAACTGCTTGAAGTATGACTGGTTTCCACCTTGAGCGATCCCTTTCTCTACCGCCAGTTTAGCAGAAGGCAACAGGGATGACATTGCTTAACCACCACAAATTATAACATCTCATAAGAAGTTGGAATAGTTAAAATAAAAATGAAGAAAAACATATGAAATCCTGAATTTTTTTACCATAATTAGCATAGTTCCTGACATCATCGTCGATATAGAATTTAAGAAGCGGAGCTAAAACTGAAGCAGCCTGTTTCATGATTTAAGACATAAGTATCTCCTGTTGTAAATCCAGTTAACAACACACGAGAAAAAGTAAACGTGCAAGTGATTATTCATGCTAACCTGGGAAATCCAGGGGTAGAATTCTTCCTTCAAATTATGAGCATATCTACCAAGGAGACCACAGGCTATAGATTTCACCTCTAGGAGGTCACTTCCTTTGATGCATATCATATCATTCCCAAACTTGACTTTGTGTATACTGCAAAATGTGAAACTCAAGTTGATCCTAGGTAGCCCCAATAATCACATCTCCTTAGCAGTCTTAGTACTGATCAGTAGAGCAAAAGAAATAACCAGAAATCCTATGGATTTCCGATAAATTATATTTAACTGGGAGAGTAACTAAAGCAACTGTGCTCCTAAAAGTGTGGTGATTATACATCTGGAGAAGAATTTGACAACAGGATGTTGCAAACTAATTGACACGACGTCTGGTAGATATCAAAGCAATATAGGTCAATAATATTCAGCCGGAGTTAGAGGACATGTTATCCCATTTTGAGCTATAAATTGAAAGACAGATATGAGGGATCAATATATAACAAAATGTGACATTAATCAGTCTAACATCTTTTTAACAATAGGCATAGGCTAGAAGGGCTTTGGTCAGTGTCAGCTATTCATAAGTTAAGAGGTTATTCGCAAAAATCCAAATAAACTTAAAAAATAAAGACAAAGCCAAACCTCAATGATAAGGAGCTTGCTTACCTATCAGATAATTTATCAGTCGATATAGCCTTATCGGGCTCAAATTGAGCACATTCAACCAAAGAGGGCATGACTGTACTCATGTAAGGAAGAAAATCCTTCCCTATGCACTGGCAAATTCGGTTGCATGCCTGCGATGAAATCAAGAAATGCTGAGAGGCCAACATAAAAAGAAGTTCTAAGCTCGTAAAATCAAAGGATCAACACATACCTGTAGAATGTAAACAATAGTATCAGACTCTCTCACTTGTGATTTTTTAAATGACTTGAGCACTTCCATAACCTTTAATGACACCAAAAATAAAATTTAAAAAGTTGACATTGAGAAATGAATGAACGGGTTAGATCACATAATCACGACACCAAGAGAAGAACGAGAGTGTCAAAAGAGAGGCAGAATGTAGGACAAAAGAAGAACTAGGAGGAGAAGATATATGAGTCATTAGTCGTTGCTCCCAAGTGCTGAAGATAAATGGTAATCCATCTGCAATGGCACTGCAGAAAAATACTCGCTCATGATGATGTTTACACCAAATCAATGAATACATGACATGTGTCATTGATAACTTTATCACTTAATCGTGGTTAATTAACATGCATTTTCACCTCAAGTTATCATTAACCATTGATAAATTATGGTTGTATTGTATAAACACTGGGTGTATATAAGTTTTTCCAATAACATGAATATATGTCTTGCGCATCACATGCACATGCGAAAAGATGTATTGGGCATAGTTGGGAGAAGACCTGCTCCAAGTCATCTCTGAATTTCTCTTTGCCTACAGCCATTGCAACCAGGCTTATGCACTCGAAGGCCCTGACTTGAAGCTTGTGATTAGATTTATCATTTGCATTTGTCCGGATAGTTTTCAAATATGGCATTACAAAATCATAGTACGCTTGGAATTTCTCCTGTTGAAGTATATATGATATTTTAGCCATCAATATCCATAACAAAAGCAGATATAGAACTGAGTCAAAAATGTATGCAAGTAGGTAATACCTTAGATAAATGAGCGATACCCGACAATGCCTTTAATGCTGCTCTTTGAACCATTTCATTGTCGTTCTGCATTCCAAACAACAGCAATGAGTAGGAAAATACACCATGAATCTCTTAAACTTGTTAGCAGTAATCTGCCTTTTGTAACAAGGTGGCCTCTATATTTGCATACCTGTAGAAGTACAAGCTGTTTGTTGAGTATTCTAAGTAGGGTACCAAAGTTTCTGGCTTGTTAGATTTACAAAAATCCGAGACAGCTAAAGCTGCATGTGCCTATGAAAATGCCATAGAAAGTATCACGAACTAAATGAAGTCAGTAATGACACATCTGACAAAATCTTTATGCTATGAATTCGTCAAACTCTATTAAAGGTACCTCCCCTAACATATCTCTGTGTAGTAAATTTTTTCTCTCTAGTGTCATATATACAGTCATTTAAGGTGAGACTTTATGTACACCAAAATATAGTCATAAGCTTAAATTTGCAGTGTGCAATTAAGGCTGCATATAATACACCCATGTGATCCGCCCCTTCCCCGGACCCCGCGCATAGCGGGAGCTTAGTGCACCGGGCTGCCCTTTTTTTCTGCGCAATTAAGGCTCCATAAGTAAGGCCACACACTCTTGTCAATAAAACATACTAGAATATGTAAAGTTAATTAATTTTTCTCTCTAAGGATAGCAACAACAAAATTTTTAAGCTTAAACAGATTAAACCTATGCAAATTTATAGATCGTCAACTTTATGGAATATGTAACCCTATTGTAAAGGTGCAGCAAGTTAGATACTTTTGCTGGTTGTTTCCTGCAAGAATAATAATCTATCTTTTTTATAGCTGCAATTGTATTTTGGGGAGTCCACAATAACCATAAAGGGTTCATATCGCCATAGGTCAGACCTGCACTCGAGGATGATGAAAATCATCCATAGCTGCAGCTAATGCAGGCAATACTAAGTTATGGTATTGTATTTGTAAATGTGGACAGAAGTCAATTGAAAACTGCGCAACTGCATTAATAGCGGCCCATCTGACTCGAGGATGAGGATCTTGGAAAGCATGCAGAACCATATTCACTATTTGCTCCAAATACTTCATCATCACCTACAAACAGAGAAACCATAGGCTCAAGATAATAGCCTAAGAAAATTAAACTAGAACTAATAGGAGCAAGTGGGTAAACAATCTTATCTATCCAAGCAGTTTGCTAGCAAAAAAGCACCTCTTAAATGCTATAAAATCATCGCAACATAATCATGAATGGGACATCAGATTTGTACCTTTGAGCTTCCTTCGGCTATCTGAGAAAGTGCAATGAGAGCTGCGTGCTGTTTCTCCCACTCAAGGACTACCAAATAAGCATCCAGCTGCTCTAGCGCAACAGGAGCAATAGTCTTGCCACCTAATGCTTTAGAAAACCGGCCTAAACACTCCCAACCATAAATGTAGTTATCAGTAACCCCTACCTCATCATTCCAGATCTCCGAACTATGCCAACTAGGTTCATCCTTAATATCCAGTAACAAATTCAACAATACTGCAAAACAAGTGTTAGTAAACAAAGGCAGCTTCTTCATCATGCCAGGGGCCTTCTCCCTAGCCTCAACCAAAGCTAACACGAACTCAATTGCCAAGTGCTTTGTCCCTTTCTTTCAAACTCTTATCACTGCTATGTCAAACATGGTACCCACCACATCCACTAGTTGCCTCCTCAAGAACCTAGGTTCATTCTTCGCCAACTTTATAAGAAATAACAGCACCTGTTCTGCTGCATCCTTCCCTCTCTTGTTGTTCAATGTTTCAGTCAAAGCCCTCATCATACCTGGCAATAGTTCTTGAAACAGCTCTTTTTCATTTGAACTCGGTACGCTCTGAAGGAAGGTGATCACAGCTCTTGTGGCGGTGATCCTCACTTGGAGATGGAGGGTATCATCATTCAGAGTATTAAGGAATAGCTTGTGCAAATCTTTTACGCAAGGGACTGTTGTTTCGCCTATGTCCTTAGATAGAATCGCAAATATTATGCAAGCTGCCCCTTTAAGTACGGGTCTAAACTGGAATTAGTGACACATTGGTACAGGGGTGGCAATAATTCAGGCCAGGTTTTATCTGCATAAACTGAATCAATCAGCGTCCAAACGGTTATAAGTAGCTCTTGGATGATGAATCCTGGTTCTTCAAGGGAGAACCAATCAACGATCATAGATTTGATGGTGGATTGAGTGGATACACTTAGATTTTGCCAAGTGCACAAGTTATTATCATTAAGCAACTTGGGAAGGAGTCCAGCACACCTTTCACGGTAATAAATGTCGTGGGAAGGGCCAAGATAGTCAGCAAGCTTAAGAGCAATGGACTCTGGATCCTTTTGCTTCATCATGTTGAACATCCACTCAGCCTCGGATCGTTTCTCCTCGGAGCTGGACCAGTGATCAGAAATAAAGGTTTGAAATGGCTCTGAATCAGGCCCCAAAATTGCCTCCATCTGGAACTGAATCAACTCGCTATCATTACTGTATAGTATATTTTAAAAAGAGAGAGAGAGAGAGAGAGACACTACTCTGGAGGATTCTGCGAAATGCACCATTAACTTGCTTAAAGAATAACCGGTGCACGAAGCATCCCGTGTTAATGCAGCATCAGGGAAGAACCGTTGGTTTACTTCCCTAACAAAAACTATTTTTGTGATAGTCTTAGAAGACTTCTAAGAGATTAGAGATATGAACGAGACATTGTCTCTCTTGAATATTTAATATACGAAAAATCACAGCTAACAAAAAATATACAATAATACAACTTGATGGCTCAAAGGTCAATATCACAATATACTATTGAAGTTCATGGTTCATATCATTCCATTATAGCTTGTCTTATGAATGATCTTCATTTCTAATTTGCAAAGATAAGATTAGAAAGTTTACTGTGCCTAAAAGTCAAACAACACCAATATGTTGTTTATTAGTGAATTAGTTGTCATAGTACTTTGTAAGGACATGAATATAAATTGTTTAGACTACTTAATTAATTATTCACACATTCATTGAATATTGAAGCTAGGCAACAATTAGGTATATTTTAGTGAAGTTTTAAGAGAATCATACACAATATTTCTTCTCAAATCTCAAGGCGTGAATGATGAAGCTAGGCAACACTAGAGTACTTTATAATAAAACTAAATTTTTATTATTTTAGAAAACTTTTTACGAGATTTAAATCTCAATGAAATATTGTCGCATCTTAAATATTGAATATAAGGAAGTCACAACTTACAAAAAAAAAAATTATAATGTAACTTGATGGCTTAAAGATCTATAATAGGCAGCCCGGTGCACTGCTATGCGCAGTATCCGGGAAGGGCCGGACCACATGGTCTATTATACACGGACTTACCGTGCATTTCTGCAAGACCAGTTACCTCCTCAACAATGGTGAAATGCTCTCTCCAACTCAGTACGACGAGGCGCTGACTTGGTACCAATTCAAACGTTAGCCTGCCTTCATTTTTTCCAATCATCATTTACATTTGCTCGGCTTCACTTCCATTAGAAAAAGAATTTGCTTTGCCGTTAATCTTAAGAGTAAATTGTCTGATAGCTTGATAGTCGTGTCTCTATAGATCTCTCAATCAATACAGTAATGGATACCTATTTGACTCAGTTCCAAAATGCCCAGATGAAGGCGATTCTGAGGCCTGGTTCTAGGGTTCCGTTTGAAACCTTCATTTCCGATCACATGTCCAGCTCCGAGAAAAGAAAATAAATTCGGAGGTGGTACAGAAGCCAAATATATAGAGTGATAACGAGTGACAATAAAGTAATAATATAAGAAACAGCAAAATTTACGAATAAAATACAAGTGAAATAATATTAAAAAGAGAAATATAAAATGTATTAAGAAAATATGAAGGCAAATGAGATTTATATTTAAATTTTAAACATTAGACCTCCTTTTTTAGGAAAAAAATCTCAGACTTTTGACATTTTCAACAAATCTACACCTTGGCAAAATTCCACATCTTCAATTTTCTTACAATAACAAATTTTGGTTGTGGCTTCATCTTCAATCTTCAGTATTCAACAATATTGATCAAATCCAAACAATATTGAAACTTGATCGCAGTTACCACTTTTGTCAGCATATCAGCTGGATTCTCTGTAGTATGAATTTTCTTCACCGTGACTCCACCTTCTTCTATGATTTCTCGTACGAAATGATACCGAACATCAATGTGATTCGTCCTTGCATGATAAACTTGGTTCTT
>MCJB01051634.1:0-15112 GCA_002018475.1 Nicotiana obtusifolia | reverse complement strand
TCAATGTTCAACTTGATGAAACATAAGGATCCAGAGTCCCTTGCTCTTAAGCTTGTTGACTATCTTAACCCGTCCCACAAACTTGATACCCGTCAAGAGTGTGCTAAACTCCTTCACAAATTGATTACTGATGATGATGACTTGTGCATTTGGCACAATCTAAGTGTTTCTACTCAATCCACAATCAAGTCTATGATCCTTGATTGTATGAAGGTAGAAGATTCAAATTATATCATCAAAAAGCTTTGTAAAACCGTTTCAAAGATGACTGCTTCATTTCTCCCCGATAACACCTGGCCTGAATTGTTGCCATCCCTGTACCAATGGGTCATTGGTTCCAGTTCAAACCGCGTTTTCTTAATATTTGCCGAGCTAGCTGACGACAGAACAATAGTCCCTTGCATAAAACAATTGTTCTCACTATTCCTTAGTACACTGAGTGACGCTACACTCGATCTCGATACGAAGAAGGCGGCCGTGAGAGCAGTGTTCAGGATAATAAGGACGTTGAAAGGAGCAGTTTCAAGATCAATTGCCAGGTATAATGAGGATGTTGACTGAGGCATTGGCCATCCATACTGAGGCTGCAAAGCATGCGTTAGAGTGTGCTGAACTCTGTCTTATTGATGATGAGAATCTGGAAAAGAGGTCGAGGCAATTGTTGGTTGAGTTTTTTACTCAGTTCCAAAAGGAACGGACGATTGGGGAAATTCTCGGGCCTGATTTAGAGCCATTTCAGACCTTTATTTTCAATTACATGTCGGTAAAAGATCAGGAAACTCAGTCGATGTTTTACATGATGAAGCAAATGCATCCAGATTCCCTTGTTATTAAGCTTGCTAACTATCTTGGCCGCTCTTCCCACCGCCTCCGTACCCGTCATGTGTGTGCTCTCCTCCTAAAGAAGTTGCTTACAGACAAGGACGACTTTTGCACTTGGCAAAAACTGAGTGTCTCCACTCGATCCACCATCAAGTGTATGATCCTTGCTCGTATTGAACAAGAAGAATCAAATTTCATCATCCATAAGCTCATTGATACTGTTTCACTTATCCTAGATAACACCTGGCCTGAACTATTGCCATGTCTGTACCAACACTTCATTAATTCTAGTTCAAGCAACCACTTGAGAGCGGAAGCTTTCTTAATATTTGGCAAACTAGCTGAGCACATAGGCGAAACAACAGTCCCTAGCATAAAAGATTTGCACCAACTATTCCTTAATACACTGAATGATGATACCCTTTGTCTCGATGTGAGGATCTCCGCCACAAGAGCTGTGATCACCTTCATTCAGTGCGTATCGAGCTCAAATGGAAAGGAGCGATTTCAAGATCTATTGCCAGGTGTTATGAGGATCTTGACTGACACATTGAGCAACAGTAACTATCAGGAGGATGCAGCACATTACATGCTGGATCTTTTCATAAAGTTAGCGCAGAATGAGCCTAAATTCTTTAGGCGGCAGCTAGTGATTGTTGCGGGTTCAATGATGGAGATAGCAGAGGATGAGAAATTGAAAGAGGGGACAAGGCAACGGGCCGTTGAATTTTTGATAACTTTGGTTGAGGAAAAGGAGAGGACACCTGGGATGATGAGGAAGTTGCCCTCATTTATTAGCAGATGTTTGACAATGTTACTGAATTTATTACTAGATATTGAGGATGATCCCGCTTGGCACAGTGCCGAGACCGGCTCTGATAATACAGGGGCAACAAGTAATTTCAAAGTTGGTGTGGACTGTTTAGGCAGGTTTTCTGTTGCATTAGGAGGTAAGTCTATTGCTCATACTGCTAAAGAGCAGCTGTCTGCTTACTTGGTTGCCCCACAGTGGGAGAAGATCCATGCAGCTCTTACTGCACTTGCTTGCATTGCTAAAGGTTGCTCAAAGCTGGTACGTACAATACCTGTCTAAATATATTAGTAGTTGGTTTGATTATAGATATAACATTATTTCAATTCCTAGCATTTAACAGGTGCCTTTTGCTGGCAAACTGCTTAAATATCTAAGATAATTTGCCCCTATTCTGTACCAGAATGCTTTACACTATGTTTATTACGTGTTTAAAGTTATCTTTGATTTTTATTCCTTAGGCAATTACTCTGTAATCATGGCTTCTTTTTGCTATTACAGGTGATGTTTAAGAATCTGAAGCAACCAGTGAATATGGCTCTAACTTCTCTCAAAGATCCTCATCCTCGAGTCAGACTGGCTGCTTGCAAGGCAATTCAGAACTTGTCGACTCTCTACTCTCCAGATTATCAAACACAATACCATGACCAAGTAGTTCCTGCATTAGCTGCAACTTTGGATTATTCTCATCCAAGAGTGCAGGTTTGTCCTATGTGATATGTGCTATTCATGGATGCTGCAAGTTTCCTAAGAAACAATTGCAAGCTAAAAAAAAGGATTAGATTATGGATCATTGATACATGAAACAACCAACAAAAGTTTTTATTCTTACTGCACCCCTCAACAAGGGGCTCATATACCATAAAGTTTCTTTAACCTTGCCCAAGTCTAATATCCGCTTCAATTTTTTAAATTGTGTTTTTATCCACAAAGAGAATATTGATTCCTTACAATCTTGAGTTTAAGAGTAAATATTCCACAGTTGTCGGAGTTGGTTCTTTATCAGACCATTCATCTTATTTCATTCTGCTTGATTTCTTGATATAATCTTTGAGATACTCTAAAAAGTCTCTTGGCTATATATGGCTTCATTTGCTTTGCTGTAAGGCTTGTTCCCAATTGATTCTTAACAATCGCTTTTGCTTTCTGAAACACGAGGCAAATTAAGGATTATATTGTGTAATATCTCTTCTAGCATTTCTTACAATTGATGTTATTAACTCTTTCTAATTTATTGGCTTCGGCAGTGTGTTTCTGGAAATTTTATGTTATGACTTTATTTGGGTTGCAATAAGCGCACTCTTGCTGACTTACAAGAACATTGAATGATTGTACTATATGAGATTATAGAGGAAGTAATAATTACTACTAAGCTTTCCTGAGCCAAGGGTCTATTGGAAATAGCCTCTCTATCCTTACAAGGTAGGGGTAAGATCTGCATACATACACACTACCCTCTCCAGGTCCCACTGTGTGGTATAATACTGGGTATGTTGTTATTGTTGTTGTTGTAATAATTACAACTAAATGTCAGTGGAGGTTCGGAAAAAATACATAAGCCTAAAGATGTGGTAGATGTGAATCTGCTCAGTTGCTGATGCCAAGTAATTTGGTCCTTTTACATTTTTGGCATTTTTATAGGCATCTGCGGCATTAGCTCTCTGGAAGTTCTGCGAGTGCAACAAGCCAAAAACTTTGAAACCTTACCTGGATGAATTAGTTAACAAACTTCTTGTACTTATACAGGTGTGTCAACATAGAGGTCATCAAATTATAAAGATATGTCACTGCTGACAACTGCAAGGGGACTAGTGATGTAATTTTCGTGTCCTTTTGTTGCTTGAAATGCAGAATGGAAAACTAATGGTCCAAGAAGCAGCATTGAGGGCGTTGTCTCATCTTTCTTTAGCTGTTAAGGTATTAACTGGCGCATTTATTCTTGACTCCGTTCTATTTCTTCTTATATTATCAATCATGGCGTCTAATATATTAAACATCAACAGGGGCACTTCTGGACCTACTATGACACTGTCATGCCACACTTGAAAGCTGTCCTGAGAAATGCAGATCTTAAGTCTACTTACAAACTTCATGGCCTAGCGTTGCAGTGCATAAGCTTTGTTGGGTCTGCTGGTGGCAAGGAGAAATTTAGTGAAGACGCAGAGCAGGTCTTCTACCAACTTTGCCGAGTACTGAACACACGTATTAATGCCATGCTTATAGGATACCTGACACATCTTTTTTAGTTCCTTACTGATCATGGGATACTGAACACATATATCGATGCCATCGATTGGGATTGCTTTGTTCTTGTTTCGTTTGTCATGCTTTATCACATGGTTTTATCATAGCCAAACCATAATATAGATTACTTTTTTTTTGGGTTACAACTTCTTTCAACAATTATGATTTATGTGCAACAAAATAATGACAGTGTTACTTTTCCACCTCTCTTGGCATTCTTTTTATTGTCTTGGCATGTGCTGGTGTCAGCTTATTTACCTTTGGTCATTTCTCAACATAGAGCTTATTTCGTATTTATTTCCTTTTTATTGTTGTCATTAAAGGTTATGGAAGGGATTATATCATTACAAGGATTATACTCGAAGGGGGATGATCCTATTTCGTTGAACTTGCTGAGGGTATGTTTAAATTACTCGATTTTAAGATCAAGTTTCTTTTTAGATTGGCCTCTTTTTATTTTCTTAGTCTCATTGCAGACATGTGGTAACATTTGCACTTGTCTGGGACGGGATTTTCTTCCTTACATGAGTGACGTCATGCCCTTTTTTATTCTTCAATGTGCTCAACTTGAACCTGTTTCAACCTGTTTAATCCTGTGCTGCTATGCTGTCAAATTAGAGGAAGACTTCTACCCATGGATTCCCCAGGTTGGCATGAATAATCACCTGCACGTTTTCATTTTCTCATGTATTGGGGAGCCTTGGCGTAACTGGTAAAGTTTTTACCATGTGACCAGGAGGTCACGGTTCGAGCCGTGGTAACAGCCTCTTGCAGAAATGCAGTGCAAGGTTGCGTACAATAGACTCTTGTGGTCCGATCTTTCCCCGATTCCCGGGCATAGCGAGAGTTCGGCCCTGCTTTTTTTATGTATTGTTGAGTGAAGTCGATTAAAACAAGGGATATCAATGGCTTAAGGCATGAAACAGGTTGATTCAATCGTTTTACCGCTTCTGAAATTCCATAACCACAAAGTCAGGAAAACAGCTGTTGAAGGTGAGAATTCTCGTGATTTCTTAAGGTTTCTTTGTTTTCTTGTAAGCTCTCCACTTGCTGATGCAAATATTCTAATTTGTGCATGTTTAAGCCGTGTATAACCTGTTGTATTCTGCTAAACTGGCTGTTGAGAAAGGGATTGCGCAAGGTGGAAATGAGTCATATTTCACAAAGTTGTCAGACGATATAATATTGTCTTTGATAGAAGCTTTGCATGAGGTTGTCCTTAATTAACATCAGTACTTATGTTGTTTCTTTTTTCCTTTTTTGTTCTGGGTGTGCAAAATGTTTAGGTCCAATTGGATAAAGAGAAAGTGACAATTGATTTGTTATCTCACGCAGGAGCCTTTGATAGAAGTATGCCCATTCATATTGGATAGATTGAATGGTTGCCTGCAGGTTTGGTTCTAACTAAGGCAGTTTTTTTAGCTAGCGTTTGGACATAGATTTGATTGAAACTTAAAAAAAGAATTTTTGAAAGTTGAAGTTGTGTTTGGACATACATTTTATTTGAAGAAAAGTTGAAGTTTTGTGATTGGAAGAAAAAATTTCATCCAAAAACTGCTTAACCAGTTTTTGGGAACTTAAAATTTCTTTTCCAAAAACACGATCATATTTCATAAACAAACAATGTTTTCAATTTTTTTTTTTTTTTTTAAAAATGAAGCTAAAATCTATAGCCAAACAGGAGCTAATTTTTATCCAAGCTTTACAGTGTTTCTTTTGAACTTTTTATGTTCCAACTTGATCATACTGTTGGCCTTTACATTCCCATACAGTAAATTACTCCAATATTTTCTCCTTCAATAATCAATAGTAATCTAAACATGACACTTGTCCAAACTCATATCACTTATATTTAGTCCATTTAGAAGCATAAGAAAGCTTAGCACGTCTCTTATACAGAGTAGATATGGGGACAAAGAGCAATGGCTTGCATGCTAATATGTTCAGGGGATCAAGTAAAGTAGGAGCTCCTTATTTAATTCCTACTGTGTGTGCGAATCAAAGCCTACACAGACATGCAGGGGTGGATGTAAGCCCAAATCATGTGGCACGTGAAACCATGGTCTTTCCATTAAATTAGGTATTTTATGTACATTTCCTAGAATTTGTCTAATATTATATATTGGCACCCATGCTTCAAAAAGACTATTTGGTGCACTTGGTTGAATATTGGGTTATTCACCTAGAGGAACATGGTTTAATTCACACTTAATACTTTTTTTTTCACTTTTTTAAGGGTGCACCCATATTCACAAAATCCTAAATCCGCCTCTACAGACATGGAAACTTTATTAAAATGCTTAAACATTGACATTTGAAATTAAATAGGATTTTAAGTGGGAGATTTGCCACAAATAGTATCATTTGGTACATCGTTTAAATTTTGACCCCGTTAGGTAAAAATTTTCTTTTTATGTATATACACTATATGTTGACACCCCTTGACTTCTTTGTAGGTTTACTTTATATTGATCCCCGCATAAAAAATTCTAGCTCCGCCACTGGCCTGAATGTTACCTTAAATACTATCGTAATTAGGGCATTACAAATTTCAAGCAGAGATGAGAGATTTTAGTTTGCTAACGTATCTCTTAATTCATATAGAGGCTTCTACTCTAAAAATATTTCCTGTTTCTCTTGCATAGAATCTGTCATTAACGGCCATAGAAGTTTATCTCGAGGCTTTAAACTGATATGCAAATATATTTAGAAACAATAATTAATTTGATACGAGTATCGAAAAGAAAGCTTGATATAGTTTCGAAATATTGCAACTCTGTGAGAATGCACGGGAGAAAAATCTTATTAATTTATTAAAGTATGGTACAACACCTATTTATATACAGTGATTACATAATAATAGGTATCTGCTTTCCGATGTGGGACACTATACATGACTAACTACTTAACACTCCCCCTCAAGCCGGTGCATATAAATCATATGTACTGAGCTTGTTATAGATGTAACTAATACGAGAACCAGTAAGAGACTTAGTGAAAATATCTGCTAGCTGATTATTCGACTTTACAAACTTTGTAACAATATCTCCTGAAAATATGTTTTCTCTGACAAAGTGACAGTCGATCACAATGTGTTTAGTCCGACGTACAACAACCATGGAAAAAGAGACGAACAGATGCTACTTTAGTTACGGGAGAGAAAGTGTCACTGTAATCAAGCCCAAAAATCTGAGCGTATCCTTTTGCAACAAGAAGAGCCTTAAGCCGATCAACCTGGTCATCCGAGCCGAATTTGACCACATAAACCTAACGACAACCAATAGTAGACTTACTTGAAGGAAGAGGAACAAGCTCCTAAGTGTCACTCGCATGTAAAGCATACATCTCATCAATCATAGCCTGTGGCTATCCTGGATAAGATAGTGCCTCACCTGTAGACTTAGGGATAGAAAAAGTGGACAAAGATGATATAAAAGCATAATGAGGTGATGATAGACGATGATAACTTAAATCGACATAATGGAGATTAGGATTAAGTGTGGATCGTACACCTTTGTAGAGTGCAATTGGTTGACTAAGAGGAGACAAGTCCGCAGTAGGTGCAGAATCTGATGCTGGAAGTGGAGGACGATGATAAGTCAAGAGTGGTGGAGCTGCAGAAGGTTGAACTGGACTAGGTGGTGGAACTGGAGCTATAGGTGGTGGAACTGGAGCTATAAGTGGTGGAGCTGCAACTGGAGTTATAGAGGAATGAATGGGAGATAGTGACTAAATCTCCAAAAGGTGAAATTGGTAGCACCTCAAAAATATCTAAGTGATTACCTGGACCTGTGAAGTATAATTGGGTTTCAAAGAAGGTAACATCAACGGACATAAGGTACCACTAGAGGTCAGGAGAATAGCATCGATACCTCTTTTGTGTTCTCGAGTACCTCTTTAAGCTTATGAACAAAACACGTGATTCCAAAGACACGGGTTGGAAGAGAGAACAAAGGTAAGTGGGAAAACAGGATAGAGAATGGAACTTGATTCTGGATAGTTGAAGATGGCATACGATTAATAAGAAAGCAAGATGTAAGAACTGCATCCCCCCAAAAACACAACGGAACATGAGATTGTATGAGTAGGGTACGGGCAGTTTCAATAAGATGTCTATTCTTTCTTTCAGCTACCCCATTTTGTTGAGATGTGTACGAACATGATGTTTGATGAATAATTCCATGAGAGTTTATAAACTGCTGAAATGGGGAAGACAAATACTCTAGGGCATTATCACTACAAAATGTGCGGA
The DNA here is from genome assembly GCA_002018475.1 of Nicotiana obtusifolia. Taxonomy (NCBI): domain Eukaryota; kingdom Viridiplantae; phylum Streptophyta; class Magnoliopsida; order Solanales; family Solanaceae; genus Nicotiana; species Nicotiana obtusifolia. The sequence goes on along the minus strand of MCJB01051634.1, from coordinate 6,983 downwards.
TAGGAGCCCCAAATTGATTTTGAATTTCAGCGTGGAAGGTCTGGAAAATAGAAAACAACTCAGATCGATTTTTCATCAAAAATATCCAAGTGCACTCGGAATAATCATCAATGAAACTGACAAAGTAGCAGAATCCCAAGGTAGAACTGACCCGACTAGGACCCCAAACATCTGAATGGACTAAAGTAAAAGGTGACTCTGCTCGATTATCAAGACGCCGAGGGAAATAGGAATGGGCATGCTTACCGAGCTGACATGACTCACACTCTAGAGTGGACAAGTGAGATAAATCATGTACCATTTTTTGAAGTTTTGACAAACTGGAATGTCCCAACTGTTTAAGTAATAAATCTGGTGAATCGGTAACAGGACAAGTTGTTGAAGGAAGACAAGATGTGAGTCCATGTAATTTTGCATGGATAAGGTAATAAAGTCCATCTGATTCACGTCCGGTACCAATAATCCGCCCTGTAATGTGTTCCTGTATAAAAACAAGGTTATTAAGAAATAAAATAGAACATTTAAGTGATTTGGCTAAGCGACTAACGACTATGAGATAAAAGGACCACCGGGAACATAAAGAACTGAATCTAAAGGTAAGGAAGGAAGTAGACTTGCTTGACCTATTCCAGTTGTCATGGTTTGAGACCCGTCGGTCATTGTGACTGTTGGGAGAGATTAAGAATATGAAATAGTAGAGAAAAGAGATTTGTTACTAGAAATATGATCAGATGCACCTGAATCAATGACCCAAGACTCAGAGGTTGAAGATTGGGAAACACAAGTCATGCTACTATCTGTTTGAACAATGGAAGCTATCCCTAAAGATGTCTGTTTACATGTTTGTACTGAAGGAACTCCATATAATCCGATAACGAAACCATCTGGATTGGATTCAATGCATTGGATCCAACCGATTGTGAGTTAAAGGCTATACAAATGCCATTATAATATTGCGCCGGAAAAAGCAGAATTTTTCTGGGAATTACTGTTCTCGCCAAAAAACTCACTGTTCACACCGGAAAAATATAAAAGCAGTCAGAATTTGATTTTAATTGGATGAGTAGGCTCAGATTTGCGAGGAGAAGAGACTACTCTGAAGAAATTTTCCCAAAATCTGGCCGGAGACAGTCTCACTCGCTGGCCCATAGACGTCGAAGCTTCGTAGGTAAACTTCTTCCGGCGGCGCGTGAGGGCGCGTGGGTGCTTTTCTACTGGAGATTTGTTTGAGGGTTGGTCGCCGAGCTCTGATCTACTTCCTGGTGGTGTTGGTTTTTACACAACACTGACAAATAGTATGGTTCTTGCGGACAAACTTGTTTTTGCCGGAAAAAGGGCTTCCGGTTGACTGTTTTCTCTTCCCGGAGTCGCTAGAATTTATGCACAGTGATAAATTTCTCACGGTTGCTCTGACACCATATGAGAATGCACGGGAGAAAAATCTTATTAATAAATTAAAGTATGATACAACGCCTATTTATATATAGTGATTACATCTACTTCCCGATGTGAACACTATACATGACTAACTACTTATCAAACTCAAATAAACTAAAAAGCAATAGGCAAATCTAATCGAGCAGGAAAAAAGAAGTTATGATACAGTACAGAAGCACATGCAAGTGGGTTCATTGCCAGTTACAATTTGCTAACAACCTTCATGCAACTTTCAATTAACATCATACAACTTAATACAACTCATCATACAATTTTCATAACATTCATACAATTTTGATACATCTTCTAACGTGGGTTCATTGCCAATTACTGTTTTCCTATTATGCTTCATACAACATCATATGACTTTCATATAATTTTCATACAACATCGTACAACTTTTCGTATACAACTTTCATACAGTTTTGATACATCTTCAAACGTGTGGCCAGTTACAGTTTGCCTGGCATACTTCATACAACATTATACAATTTTCATACAATATCGTACAACTTTCGTATAACATATGAACCTTCATTGCCAGTTAGGTTTGCCTATCACCCAAATCAATGTCGTTATGTTTCTGGGAACTTCTCATTGATGTAGCTTTCTTAGACATTGTTACTCTAAAATGGGGCCTGATAATCGAATATATGAAGTTCATATCAACAAAATTTCAATGTTGATTCTAGGTTTAGTTCGAGAGAGATGGAGTCAGTACCCAGTAACTCAAAAAGAGATGATTTTAGAGAGAGAATTTGATAAATTGTCTTAGAGAGAAAGAAGTTTTGAAAATGAGAAAGAAAATAATTTGACATGATTAAAGATGTGGGGTTAGCTAGGAGAGGTGGGTGTGGATGAGAGGTAAGGGGGGGGGGGTTACGGTTAGTACCCATTTAATGTGCTAGAATTAAGGATCTTCCTTTTCTACTTTGTATACAATTGATAAAAATAGTTGTATTAGGTAATTAAATAGGAACCTCCCAGATAGTGGTAATTAGGTTTATAATTTTGCATATACTGATAAAAATTCCTTGTTTAATTCATTTTGAGCCAGGCCTGAAATCACCCCGGGCTTCCGAGACCCCTCCAAATCATCCCGACAAGTCCAACATTATTAAGGCCTATCCAAGGTCTCGAAACATGAAACGAAGCGTAACTGCTCAAATCAAGGGCTAAAATCAATGTAAAGAATCCTAAAAAGTTCCAATTTGCATGTAATGATACCGAAACACCCCTGAGCCCCTCGGGATCCAAACCACCCATACTCGCAAGTCCCAAACAATTGTACGAAACCTATAGTAAGTCTCAAATCAAGAAGCAAGAGTGTTAAAACTCAAAATGATGGTTGGGTCGTTGCACATATATAGGCAAAACTTCGTTGTTTAATCCATCTTGACCCGGACCATTTCAACCCAAGGAGTATTTCAGTCCATTTTAACCCATCCAAATTCAGCCCAACCTCCCGGTTTGACACTCCTGATTTTCAGTTGTCTGTTTCTTCTTTCAGATCTGTGGACCACTTGTCAACGAAGGTCAGCTTCATAGAATAGTGGATGAGGTAAAGCATGCCATTACACAAAGTTCAAACAGAAAACAAGAACTCAAAGAGAGAGCAAAATCAGAAGACTTTGATGCTGAGGAAGAAGAATTGATGAGGTGGCAAAAAGAGCAACAAGATAATATTTTTTTCCTGGTATGTTCCATTTTAAGTATGAAGTTCAGATATAAGTAACACATACTCTTTATGCAAGACTCACGTTGGTTCTACTGCTATTATCGAATATCTTGAACCTCTTTTTATTTTTTAATCAGCTCTGTCAAATATTAAATACATTGATCAAAACCTTCAAGGCAGCATTTTTGCCTTTCTTTGACGAGCTGTCATCAGATCTTATTCCTATGTGGGTAAGTGCAAGACATGATAACCACCTTCATTCTAACTTTCTACTTATTTATTTATATCTTTATATATCTTATTCCTTTTTTTTAAAATTTAATTTTTTACTTTTTCTTGCTTCTGCCAAGGGCAAAGAAAATACAGCTCACGAGAGATGTACACCAATTGATATCTTTGCTAGCCTTGTGAGGGAATGCCCTGAAGTGACTCTGAAGTGGGTTTGTGTGTATGAGTTTTTCTTAAATGGTTGGGTTCACCATTTTGATAAAATTTATTTCCTATGTCTAACTAGGTACTGTGATGTATTTCTACCTTTGTTTTTGGATGCAAGCAATGACGAACATCCAACAGTTAGACAGGTTCGGGTGCCTAAGTGGTTGCTGAGAGGTTTTCTTATTCAAGTTGCTCATAATTTGATTTAACCAAACATCATTTTGTTGTGTTCAGCATGCTCTTTATGGACTTGCGCTTTATGCGGAATATGGTGGTGCTGTTTTCAAACCTTTTGTTGCAGGTGTAATATCGTTAAATATGATATTGAGATCCTTCTCATCATGGGAAACTAGACAAAAAGTGCTATAATATTTTTGTACTTACTAAATCTTATGACATGATTCAGAGGCTGTTTCAAGGATCAATGTAGTGATAATGCATTTTCGAGCTCGTGAAAAAGAGAATGAAAATGTATATTATTCTGCTGTTTTTGCACTTGGTAAGATATGTCAGTTTCATTGGGAAAGCATTGGCTCGGCCCAGGTTTGTCCTTTTTTAAAATCCCTAATGTTTATTTGTTTTTGCATTCTTATGCCTTCAGGTCATATATGCTTGAGTTGGAATTCTGAAATTTAAAGGGTCCTTACTGAAATTTAGTAATGGCATACTTGTTTCTGTCGTCCTAGTTAATTCACTATCTCTTTATTTTTCTCCCTCTTTCTGTTGTTCTCTTGACTATTTGATACATTTATTTCCCTTCTGATTGACCTTCTGCTTTCAGGAGAAAATGAGCAGTGGAGAGCTTCTGAATGTCGAACCACTTGACCTCAAATATCCCTGTCAGTTGCCTCATTTCCCATCTCTTCTTTTCTGTTTTGGTAGCATTATATTTTCATAATCTTTTTAATGCCTTTCTCTCTGTGTGTATAATGGGGTTGATCAGTCGAGCTGAAGAAACAAATCAGTTGCTCGCTTCATTTGTCAAATAAGACTGAAAACCATGTCGCTTTTAGGGTTAATTCCTTAATCATATTTTTCTCCTTTCCTGTAATTTTTTTTGTTGAATTTTCGAAATGTATATTTACACTAGCGATTTCGATTTCTTGTACACATTATTTTCAGGTCAAAACGACGAATGCCAAAAAGTATTATGTTCGTCCCAACAAAGGGATTGTGTTGCCTCAATCGACTTGTCATGTTGTAGGTAATTTCACCCACTAAGAAAAAGAAAAACGATTCTGCGCAATGAATTTTTTGGAAGTGAAGTCATCTAAGGTCAATTGAATTTTGCAGATGAAAATTTAAATAAAGGGGGATTGAACTTTGATAGTAGCTGTGTGTTTTATGCAATTAAAGTCATGGTTAGTCATTTGTGTTCATTTATGCATCTTCTGTAGTAACAATGCAAGCGCAGAAGGAGGCCCCTTCTGACATGCAATGCAAGGACAGATTTTTACTTCAGAGTGTAGTGGCAAATCCTGGCACCACTCTAGAAGATTTTACCCAGGAAATGGTAATAGTACTACCCATTTAATATTTTGAATTTGTCACGACTTCAAAATTGTAACTCCTTTGCAGTATTTACTGTCATGCTGGGTTTGAGTGAAAATTTAATAAGTTTAAATTAAATGGTGGATCATATCAGCTATAATTTAATTAGTGGCTATAGCATTTTAGTTTGTTGAACTGGTGACGATCTCCTTGTAGTTCAAGGAGGAGGCAGGATGTGGTGTTGATGAATGCAGGATGAGAGTGATTTATATTCCCCCGCCTCAGCCACCATTCCCTGTCGCAGAATCCTCAAGGCAGTTCATAAAAGATACTGGCCATCTAGACGGTTCTGAGGTTGTTTACTTATTCACTTGTGATCATTGATTTGATATCATCGTTACGAAATCATCAGAGATGAACGTTCCGCTTGAACCAATCAACTTTTGTTAATACCGGCCTGATAAGGGTCTGTTTCATTGTGCATGCGCTCACATGTTGAAATATGATAAAAGCAAGCATATAGATTTTGTTCTTCGTAGATAAAGTGATGTTTCTCCACTGTACTAGGTAGTATTGTTATAATTTCTTCACAATTCTTATTCCAAATTCCTTGGTAGGTTGTTCCGTTTTGGTTGAATTGTCTGCCGATAAAGGGTGACTTGGATGAAGCCAAATATGTTCATGACCTACTATGTTCAATGGTTGAAAGGTAATTGTCTTCACATTAGTATTTCAAATATTCATTATAATTTGATTCATATACTTTATTCAGTAAAGCTAGGAAGAAAGAATACAATATAGATACTTGATTAGAGATATTTTCCATGGATATCTAGTTCTTTTATTTTATAATTTTCGAATTCTAGCTCACAGAGCCGAATCCATGATTTGAACTTTGAGTTCAGATTTGAAATTCTAATTTAATGGGTTCAAAATCTATTATTTATACATAGTTAATGAGTTTTCTAACAAATATACAGGTTCGAGTCGGAACTATGGGTTCAGGTGAACCCATAGCTTCTTTTGTAGATACGCCACTGCTAGCTCATATATTATTGCCTTTCTGCTCTCCAGTTTTTTACCAAATTTTGTCACTTGCAGGTTAGACAGACAACTTATTGGTCCCAACTATCAGGGCCTTCCAAAGATTATTTCAGTTTTTGCAGAGGTTGGTTTGAAATCATAACTATTTTATGAGCTGTTCATTTTGAGATTGACATAAAGATTTCTCAACTCTGATTCTTTTGTCAATTCTTGTAAGAAGAACATTAAAACCTTTTGACATTTTACAAATTACATTTTTCTGTATTACTCGTTTGTGTTCTGTTCTTTTTTTCTTTTAAGTATAAATTTGGCAATCAAATCTCTAGCTGATAAGTATCTGATAAAAAACAAGGTAAGAATTTATCGATATATGACATTCCACCTCTGTTTTCCCCCTTTGATTTAAATATCTTCATATATTGTGGAATGCGGCCTTTTCAAAGCTAAATTCTAGGTATATCTAGATTTTCAATAATTGACTGTTATTTCTTTTCTAGGTTCTATGTTCTGAGAAGGCTCTTGCTACAAATAAAACTGCAAACCGCATGATTAACGTATTGAAGCATCTCCAGAAAACACTACCACCAGCCATGTGGGAATCAGCATGGTCTTATCTTTTGCCTCGGCAGGTGATGGAATTGAAATCCACTCTATCACCCAAAAAAGCCGAAAATAGCATGTCGTAGAAATGCAAGATAAGGTTGCGTCGCACATAACGGGAATTTAATGCACCAAGCTGTCCTTTTCTTGTTACACCTTGTGTGTTCGTGCGTTGTCGTACCGTAAGGTTGCTAACTTGGTAAGAAGGTATTTGTTTTTTTGAGGTATTTAAATAGGATGATAGTCATACGTTAAGTTTTGAAGTCAAATGAGTTGTGACACGGAAGTTGAAAAAAAA
>MCJB01051633.1:57989-74955 GCA_002018475.1 Nicotiana obtusifolia | reverse complement strand
ACGGGGTGGCTCCGGTACTGGTTTTTTCGATCGTTCGGTACGCCCATAAGACTTCGGGTAGCATTTCCCTCCATTTTCCTTTAGCGTCGACTAGCCTTTTCTTCAGGTTTTGGATTATGGTTTTGTTGGTCGATTCTGCTTGACCGTTGCCGCTGGGTTGATATGGAGTTGACAATATCCTCTTGATCTTGTTGTCTCCGAAGAACTTGGTTATCTTACTGCCAATGAATTGTTTTCCATTATCGCATACGATTTCCGAAGGCATCCCGAATCGGCAGATGATATGGTTCCATATGAAGTCGATTACCTCTGTTTCCCTAACCTTCTCGTAAGCCTGTGCTTCCACCCACTTAGAAAAATAGTCAGTCATAAAAAGGATAAATTGAGCTTTACCTGGTGCTCGAGGGAGGGGACCTACAATGTCCATCCCCCACTTCATAAATGGCCATGGCTATATGATTGAATGTAATGTTTCTGCAGGTTGGTGGATTATTGGTGCATGTCTTTGACATCCACTGCATTTGCGTACAAATTCCATTGCATCCTTTTCCATGCCGTTCCAGTAATAGCCGGCCTGAATCACCTTTCGAACTAATGAGTCGGAGCCGGAATGGTTGCCACAAGCTCCTTCGTGTATTTCCTTCAAGATATACTCGGTGTCTCCTGGTCCGAGACATATAGCTAGAGGTCCTCCGAATGTCCTTCTGTATAGAGTTCCATCATCGGCCAGACAAAATCGGGCCGCCTTCGTGCGCAGTGCTCTCGATTCTTTGGGATCGGATGGCAATTTACCAGAGTTGAGATACTCTATATACTTATTTCTCCAATCCCAGGTCAAGCTCGTTGAGTTGACCTCGGCATGACCTTCCTCCACCACCGACCTTAACAATTGCACAACTTTTTCGGAGTCAATTTCTTCGTCTTCGACCGATGAGCCTAAGTTTGCGAGGGCATCGGCTTCCCTGTTTTTTCACGAGGTATGTGCTGTAGGGTACACTCCTTAAACTTGAGCAATGTGACCTGAAGTTTATCCACATACCTTTGCATACGTCCTTCCCTGACTTCGAATGTTCTATTCACTTGGTTGACAACAAGGAGGGAGTCGCACTTGGCCTCGATTACTTCTGCTCCAAGGTTCTTGGCCAATTCTAGACCTGTGATCATAGCCTCATATTCGTCCTCATTGTTAGTCAGTTTTATAGTCCTAATAGATTGTCTAATCGTGTTCCCGGTCGGGAGCTTGAGTATGATGCCTAGCCCCGACCCCTTTGAATTTGAGGCACCGTCTGTGAACAGAGTCCACACTCCCAAAGGAATCCCCGGTTTAGCCATGAGTTCTTTCTCGACTTCGGGGATGAGCGACGGTGTGAAGTCGGCGACAAAATCGGCCAGTACCTGAGATTTTATCGAGGTTCGAGGTCGATATTCGATATCGTACCCACTAATATCGATGGCCCACTTGGCCAATCGACCCGACAACTCAGGTTTATGCATAACATTTCTAAGGGGGTAAGTTGTCACCACGCATATTGGGTGACATTGAAAGTGTGGTTTCAATTTCCTAGAGGCACTCAGTAAAGCGAGTTCTAGTTTTTCTAAGTGTGGGTACCTGTTTTCGGCTTCTCCTAATGTCCTACTAACGTAATAAATGGGAAATTGCGTATCTTGTTCTTCTCGGACCAGGACCCCGCTCACTTCTATCTCCGATACAGCGAGGTAAAGGTATAACTGTTCGCCTGTTTTCGGTGTATGTAGTAAAGGCGGGCTAGAAAGATACCTTTTTAGTTCCTCCAATGCATGTTGGCATTCCGGTCCCCATGAGAATTCGTTCTTCTTTTTTAGTAAATTGAAGAATCGATGACTCCTGCCCGACGATCTCGATATAAATCGGCCCAAAGCTGCAATCCGACCTGTCAATTTCTGTACGGCCTTGACGCTGTTGACGACCGTTATGTCTTCGATGGCCTTAATTTTGTCTGGGTTGATTTCTATTCCCCGGTTCGAGACCATAAACCCAAGGAACTTCCCAGAGCCCATTCCGAACGCGCATTTCTCCGGATTCAATTTCATGTTGTATTTCTTTAGAACATCAAACGTTTCCTGCAAATGACTTAAATGGTCCTCTGCTCGCAGGGACTTAACCAACATGTCATCGATATAAACTTCCATCATTTTACCTAGTTGTTTTTCAAATATTTTATTTACTAGGCGTTGATATGTCGCCCCTGCATTCTTAAGCCCGAAAGGCATCACATTATAGCAATAAGTGCCATACTTAGTGATGAAGGATGTTTTTTCTTAGTCATCCTTATCCATTTGTATCTGGTTATACCCAGAATAGGCGTCGAGAAAACTAAGAGTCCCGTGGCCAGCAGTAGCATCGATCATGCGATCGATGTTGGGCAAAGGGAAGGAGTCTTTGGGGCATGCTTTATTTAGGTCTTTATACTCTATACACATCCTAAGTTTGTTCCCCTTTTTAGGGACTACAACTACATTAGCCAACCATTCTGGGTACTTGACCTCTCGAATGGACCCTATATTTAAGAGTTTAGTTACCTCGTCCTTGATGAAGGCCGGCTTCACTTCGGACTGAGGTCTCCTTTTTTGTTTGATCGGCCGGAATTTCGGGTTGACACTTAGCTTGTGCGTTGCAATTTCCGGTGGTATGCCTGTCATGTCTAAATGGGACCAAGCAAAGGAATTTTCATTAGCTGAAAGGAAAGTAATTAATTTGGACCTGAGCTCGGAGTTTAAACCCGAACCTAGGTATACCTTTCGATCGGGTGCGTTGCTGCGGATCGAGACTTGTTCGAGCTCCTCGACCGTCGGCTTGGTTGTGTCGGACTCATCCGGAACAATAAACGATCGGGGTACCCCATAACTATCTTCGTCGAGCTGATCTTGTTCACCCTCATTTGTTGAAGGCGGCTTCTCTGATTGCTATTTAGCCTTCTGTGGGGGAACGGCAGATTTCGGTGCTGCTTCTTCTACTGCGAGCATTTCCCTCGCCGCATGCTGCTCCCCGTAGACGGTGATGACTCCCTTGGCCGATGGAAACTTCAACATTTGATGTAAGGTTGAGGGTACGGCCTTGATATCATGTATCCAAGGCCTCCCGAGCAAGGCGTTATATCTCATATCGCCTTCGATTACGCAAAATTTTGTTGCCCTGATAGTCCAAGCAATATTCACCATCAGCGTTATTTCACCCTTGGTTGTTTCTGAAGCCATGTTGAAACCGTTGAGGACCCGGACTTCGGAGATAATCTGGTTTGACAGACCCAGTTGCTCAATGACCCAAGATCGAACTATGTTGGCTGAGCTCCGGGGGTCGATAAGTACGCGCTTTACTCGGGTATCATGTACTAGCATCGATATCACCAGTGCATCATTATGAGGCTGTTTAAGACCTTCGATATCCTTGTCGCTAAAATACAAAGTTCCTTCTGTTGCATAGTCCCGAGTACGTTTTTCTCGGGTAATAGATATTTTGGTGCGTTTCAACACCGGTACTTAAGGCGCATCTGCTCCCCCGATTATCATGTTGATTGTTTGTTGCGGCTCTTCCTGATTTGCTGGTCTGTTCCTATTTTTGTAGTGGTTCTTTGCTCGATCGCTTAAAAATTCCCGAAGATGCCCGTTTTCGAGCAACCGGGCTATTTCTTCTCTCAGCTGCTGGCAATCTTCCGTCCTGTGCCCGTGAGTGCCATGGTATTTGCATATAAGGTTGGGGTCTCTCTCGGTAGGGTCCGTTTGTAACGGCCTTGGCCATTTGGTATCTTTGATGCGACCAATTGCTGAAACAAGAGTCGCCGAATCGACATTAAAATTATACTCGGATAATCAAGGTGCTTCCTGGCGGTTACTGGTTCTCTCGAAGTTGTTTTTCGGCAACGGTCTCCTGTTCCTTTGGATGGGGTCGTTTCTGTTTTCCTGTCTCGGGGATTTGTGCCCCCTCGGGATGATCCTTCAATCTTCTGGGTATGGCCGGTGTCTATCTCGATTCGACCTTGGTTCTTGATAGTTATCCCTTAGAGATCGATCAAAAGTTCTGATAGGGTAGGAAGAGCCCGATGGAACCCCGATCTGATCATCTCTACCCTGATCTTCGACTGGTACCGGTTGTGAATGTCTGCCCAAGTGATGGCTGGGTACTCAACCAAGCTCTGTTTGAGTTGCTGAGATGCCGCAGAACTTCTGGCATTGAGCCCTTGAGTAAAGGCTTGCACGGCCCAATCATCTGTAACCGGTGGCAGGTCCATTCGCTCCATTTGAAAGCAAGACACGAACTCTCTTAGCATTTCATTGTCACGTTGTCGAACTTTGAATAAATCTGATTTCCTCGTTTCAACCTTGATGGCGCCTGCATGGGCTTTGACGAAGGTATCAGCGAGCATGGCAAAGGAATCAATGGAATTCGGTGGTAAGTTATGATACCACGTCATTGCTCCCTTGGAGAGAGTCTCTCCAAAAATTTTCAGGAGGACGGATTCGATTTCATCGTCTTCGAGGTCGTTTCCTTTTATAGCACAGGTGTAAGCCGTCACGTGCTCGTTTGGATCCGAAGTCCCGTTATATTTGGGGATTTCGGGCATGCGGAACATTTTCGGAATCGGCTTTGAAGCGGCTGGACGGGAAAGGTTTTTGCACAAACTTTTTCGAGTCCAAACCCTTTAACACCGGAGGGGCTCCCGGTATCTGGTCTACTCTTGAATTATACATTTCAACCTCCTTGTCATTTGCCTCGATTCTTTTTTTACCCGTCTCGACCCGTTTAATCAACTCCTCTAGCATTTTGATAATCCCGGAATTGATTCCTGAACCGTTCTCATCCGGTTGCGCTGTGGTCCGCTCATTTTGTTGGGCTACCCCTCGAGAAGAAATGGCTTCAGCTCCGCCCGGGTTCCGATCGCGACTTTGTAATTGGGCTATGGCCGCTTGCTGGGCTTGCAGCATATCAAATATTACTTTGAGGCTGATTTCATTTCCTCCACTATGTTGAATCCCTGAGTGATTTTTCCCCCGAACGCTGTTTGATGGGCCAGGGGTCTGATCAACGTCGACTGCTATTTGGGAGTTGGCGTCGATCGTGACCTCGTTTCCGGGCATAACGTTGCTTTCGCCTTGGTGGTTAAACTCGTTGTTGACGGGGAGTGAGTGCGACATGATTGTGCTGTGATCTGAAAAACAGAAGGTTCTGCAAAAAGCAAGTGTAAAATAGTGTGTAACAGAGAATTGTATCAAAAAATTCACTAATATCCTTGGCCCCGCGGTGGGCGCCAAACTGTTTACCCTTAAATTCGAGTAACAATTGAATTTGTTCGTAGTGCTAAGGATGTGCGAATTGATTTGATACAATGCAAGATATAATGTAAAGCAATTGAATTTTAATAAGCAAAAGAACGATCAAACCGTTGTATTTGAATGGATTGCTAATAATGGAATGAACACAATAAAAGATGATTGATATTGATAAATGACAGCTGAAATATTTAGTATTTTTCTCGTAACTGTTGTGTGTTACAATGAAGGTAGATACCCTTCTTATAGGTAAAAAAAGACTCCTCAATATGGTAAAAACCTAATTACTAGATAAAATCCCTTCAATTACGGGATGGAATTCCTAAAATAATGGTTTAACGTCTTTAACGGTTGAGATCTTTACTCCCGCCGAGATATCAGGAATCCACGAGATATCCGGTTGAAACTGATCTTTCGTTACGAGGGGACTTCGCCGACCGATGCCGATTGCCTTATCTTGGTTGCTCCAGTTTCGTACCCGTCTTGCTGACCCCGAATTGAAGCAATCCGGTTTTGAATTGTGCCCGGGCTCAATCCTCCTTTTGCGGTCGATTATATCCGACCCAATACAACTATATTAATACTAAAGTAGTTGTACTATTTAATATCTTTATCTTATATTATACAAAATGAAAGTAGAGCCGCGCCCTTGGAGAACTGCAAACTGCAATTAATTAAGGATTTGTGGTGGCTTTTTAGGACATTCAGGGAGACGAAATTAGAATGGGCACAAAGAAGAAAGATCATAATACACTTGCAAAAAGAGTATTTTAAAAAAGAAGAAGAAATTAACACTTCTAGCCTCATGCATGAGTATTTGTTTTCTCGACAAATTCCTACTTTGTTGCTTAGATTATAAAATTAATCCCACCATATATCTCACACAAAAGTATATGTTATATTTTTATTTCTTGAATGTTAGTTGATCTTTGTAAATGTATCTTTATTACAGAGTGGCGTGACTAATAGACGATGCTAAAAAACAATGCTAATTAATAAAAAAATTGATTAACGTGAAAATGCATGAGAGTTAATGGATTCAAAAGAGATAAATCTAACAAAAAGATCTTTTCGTCACGAGCTAGATGGCTGACTTAGTTGCAAATACCTTTTTTCTTCTTCAACTTCATATATCAATTTTTTTCAAACTTCAAACAAGTCATGTCAAAAATCGAACTTAATAATGGAAGGGAAGAGAAAAAGATCAAAAAGGAAAAGAAAGAACGGCAGCCACACACTGATTCTTTTGTTTAGATTAATTAAGTAATATAACACATAATAAGATTCCAAAAAGATTTAAAAACACAAAAACGAAAAAAGTCTTTGCCATTTGCAAGTATAAGATATTACTTTTTACAACGCATGAGAAAAGAACTCAAGTGAGAAATAACATAGTAGCCCAAAAGTAAAGGGACTTAATTAAATTAAAGATGACCAATTAGAAGAATAAGAAAAAAGAGAAGTAAAGAAACGAAAGACAGCCACAAGCCGCTACTTTAGCATATTTTTATATTTTAACTAGGTCAAGTACATACTTGTATAACTTACCAGATAATCCTACAGACGATTTTCTCATTATTTTAAGGAAAAGGAGTAGCAAAAGAGAAAATAATAGATTGGACATTGTGTAAGAGAAGGGAAGTTGCATGCATCATTAAGTTGACGTTGACAAAGGCAAAACCATAAAAGAAGAAGCAAAAGATATTGTTCCCAACAAATTTAGAGAAGTTATGATTCATTAGAATTCAGGAGAACCTTTCGCACTTCTAAATGAAAGGCAAACAAGACCGGAGGCGGACTAGGATTTAAAAGTCTTGCGGCACTATTGTTAAATAAAAAGCTAAATAAATATTGGAGTCAGAATCGAACTCAAGCAGCGTACTAAAAATCAAGTTATACCCACCTAAATCAGTCAATATAATTGCCTAAGATTTGAATCATATTATGCCAATCAACATATATACCTATGATGTAAGATATATACATATATTTTTTCGAAATTATTGGGAGCCGATAATCCTCTGCCTAAAAGGTAAGTCCGACTTTATGAGTTTAACTGTTCATAGTTTTTTTACATCATTAATGAAGGTGACTTGCAATTACAACATAAATAATATGTGTGATAACTTAATTAGAAAATAAAGCTTAACGTGTTATAACAAGTCAATCTACCTTTAATAGTGCTAATATTCTTTACTATATTAGTACATATAAATTAATTTAGTTAAAAAGAAATAGATATGGTCCACTTTCCTCTCCACTTGTGCATTGACCCTCTCTTGTCCTTGTCATTGAGCTGACTTTCTATGTATCCTAGTGAGCGTTTTGACATAAGAATTGTAAAATTTTAAAATAAAATAAAAAAAAAAATTCAAGTGAAAATGGTATTTGAAAATTAGAGTTGTGTTTGAGCATTAATATAATTTTGGTTATTTTTGAAGTTTTGTGAGTGATCTGAGTGAAAATTTTGAAAAATAGTTTTTTGGAGTTTTTCAAATTCTCGAAAAATTTCAAAATTTATCTTCAAGTGAAAATTGGAAAATTTATGACCAAACGCTGATTTCAAAAGAAAGAGGAAAATTTTCAAGGAAAAAGTTTCTTACGTCCAAACAGGCTCCTAATCAGCAACCAATACTTCTCAAAGTCCATGCTTCAAGTTACTAATTTCGGGGGAAAAAATTAAAGTCATACAAATTTGTTTTTGATATTTTTTAAAAATTAGTTGTTTATATGTGAACACAATAGAATCAACAAGCTAAGTCACTATTTTTTTTTATCTTTCTTGAGCCGAGGGTCTATCAGAATCTCCTTGCCTTTCCAAAGTAAAGATAAGATCTGCACACACAATACTTTCTAGAATTTATCACTATTATTGTACCTGGGGGATCGATCCTCCCATCACTCTTAGTCATTGCAAGGGCAGATTAATTATTACAATGTGTAGATTAACTATTACGACCGCATATTAGCATTAAAAAAAAAACTTTTGAAAATTAGTTACAAATTAGTGTTAAATAATTTAATTTGGTCAACCATTGACCTAAATATTTTAAAATGAAAACTACGTGGATATGGTTCTATGAGTATTAGGTTGTACTTGTTTTGTCTCCGTCCTTTCCCTCAAGTAAAACGTCAACTGAATAGTTGATCTCGTATATAAAATGATCGTTGATTAAATTCCATTTTTCTTGTTTTTCTACCTACCAATTTATTATTAGTATTATTTTTGGAGTCAAAGTGATGTCAACTTACTGGTTCCGACGAAGAAAATTGGATTTTTGTATAGATACATATTTTTCAAGATTGAGCTCATGACAGTTAATAACAAATTCTTAGACAAGTCAAATTCGTCAACTTGCATTAACAAATTGACTTTGCTATCTTTGTTTGTTTGTTTGTTTCTCTTTATCATATAGTATGTCACATTTGATCAAATTAATGTAGGCAGGTCCGGTCTCTATTGGTGTTGGGAAAATGTGAATATCACCCCTCATTAATAAGAGTTTGGCACACCAAATTTGGCGTATTAAGCTCTTAATCATTAAAAAAATAATTAGTAATTGTATCCCAAAGTGGAATTTCATTTCCTTCTTCTTAATTAATGCCAAAGAGATAAAACTCCATGAACATATATAGGGTTAGTTTGGCTTAACGTATTAACAAATACATAAGATTTCAGACACGTAATGCAATGTTGGTTAACAATATAAAAACAAATATTTTTGCATAACTTAATATATTGTTTGGTTGATCATATTAAAATTCATATTCCTAATACCTATATACTGAAACTAAAATATTTCGAACAAGCTACACAATAAGTGGTAATAGCAGCTTCTTGGTAGAAAGTGTTTTCTTTTATTTAATGGGTCAATTTAACGCGAATATAATTGATGGATCAGTAAATTCTAGATATCAAATAAAAAAAAATAGCAACAGCCAATTGAAGTAGTGACTGAAAATCAGAAGCGAGGCTAGGATTTGAAGTTTGTAAGTTCTGAACTTGACATCAAACACATATCATGTTTTAGTTACTGAGTTCGTAATAATATATTAATACAAATTTAATAGAATTTCTAATACAAATATAAAATCTACGCAACAATTATATTTACTAGATTCAGCCAAACCCGTAAAAAATACCCTACCCCGCCCCTGCTGAAAACTAAGCAAAGAATAAGAAAGCATAAAAGAGGTAAAGGTTTTGAAAAAAGCAGTAAAAAGGCAACCAAACAAATGTTTCCTCTTTGGTTACTCTTCGTTTCCTAAAAGCAAAAAGGGAGGTAAGCAGACATAACTCCACAATATTACTTTGTTTCAACCACCAACAGCGTGGTTGTTTCAAACACAAATATAAAACGTTTTATTATTAATTAGAAGTTTAGTGTTCTAGCGAGGTATGAAATTATTTTTAATATCAAATATTTTATTATTCAATGTGAAATTTTTCGTCGCGAAATTAATTATTTGAGCTCTATAGAAAGATGTAGAGGTCGAGAGTTAGCGTTGAAGGCAGGGACGGTTCAACAAATCTTGTAGTCTAAGGCGAAACCATATGAGAGGCGGTTAAATTTATTTTATTAAATTTTTACACTAACAACAAAATTTGCTTTCTAAACAACAAATTGATCATTTAACACAAAAAATAGTGAATTTCAAAAAAAAAAAAAAGGAAGAAGAGCACAAAGAAGTGATGGATTATCGGATGTTGAGATCCAGAACTCAAAGGTAAACTTTTGATTTGGCTATCATCACAGGAAAAAAAAAATAAACATATATAACGTAATAACTTAAGTTTTGAACATTGACGTTGTCAAAAATATTTACTCCTTCTGATAAATTTAAACGATAATTATAGTTCATTCTATTAATTAGTAGCACTTATTGGTGAATATCTAAAATAAATTATAAATAACCTCATATAGTTAGTTGAATTATACTAAAAGAAAATCGGTGTATCAATGCTTTTGTGTTCTGAGATGATTGTAAAAGAAATTCATTATATTGTTGATATATATAACTTAATTCCTATATAAAAAGAAACTTAAAACTGAAGTGGCAAATATACTAATTAATGAGTGAGACAATTATCATAATTTATGAACTTATTGGTATAAATAACCTCAATCAAATAACAAAAAAATATATTGTAACACTTTTCTTTGTAATAATTATTTATATAAGTTATATATATGTCTCTCACGACCCAATTTAGGATTGTGACCGGCGCTTAGGAGCAAGTGCTCCCAAGTAAGCCTCATCGGAAATTTTACAGAAAATCGGACAAAGTTTCCCCTGTTTTTTGGACCATCCCAAAAACTTTCCTGTCTCAAATCAACAACCAAACATCCTAATATTATACCAAACAATTGACAACTTGTCAATTAACCGATACAAGTCTCCACCATAACTAAACCACCAACTAACCACTAGAAATACTAATTTATCTCCAACTTTGATAAATGAGAACGATACTCAACATAAAACCATAATAACGAAAGAATACGCATGACACTAAAATAATGACTATGGAGCGACTCTAAGAATTCAATGAAAAGACCATAACAATAAGTAAAATTTCTGCCCACGCGAACAAGTGCGAGGCTCACCGAGAAATATCAACCTGTGCGCTCTAATTAACGAGATCCTCGCCTGCGTCAACTGCTGTCTCTGTAAAAAAAAATTAGCGGCTAATGAGTCGCTAGCTCAGTGAGTAATAACACTTAGCCACAACCATTTTTATTTGGGGACAAGTTAGAAACATGCTAGTATCTCAAAGAGAAAATAATATAAAAATGCCCTTTCAGAAACAATAAATAATTTTCAGTCTCATCACGCTTTTCTTGTAGTAAAATATAATTAACAATTTAGTAATAAGCTTGGTAACCACTGTATAATATCAGTATTCACATTTTGGAAGGTTTCAATGAACGGATCATGTAATTGGTATAACTGTGGACTTCTTTACTAGAAGTCATATATTACGGTAGCCCCTACTCAAGGAAAATCGGCAACGGTATGCTACTTCTACTTTCCCACTAGCGAGGGCTATAACGGTAATCAGTAATTACAAGGTGCACCAGGTCTAACGAACCCGCCGTTAGCTACGAGATCCTTCAATGTCTACTCCCATTTATACTTGTCTATATAATCCGTATATACTCGTAGAAACTATTTTAAAACAATATAGGGCATTTTGTTCTTATCAAATCATATAATTTTCTTTCGATAACAGTAAATTCAAGTAACGATAAAACAGATCTAGTGACAAAGAAAATATTTAAAATCAGTACTCATCTCAAATACTATTTCGGTTTCATATCGAGTAAAAGACTTGTCCCATATGCAACTCAAAATAATCGGTAACATATTCATATTAAAAATCATGTTTAAATCATGCAAGTTATGAAAACACAAATTGCGGTAAGATTACTACTCACAGTATTCGTATCAAAATATCAAACTTGTCACTTCGAACAATCCTTGCGCCTTCCTTCAATCAATCTATAATCACATCATATCATTCTCGAATTAAATTTCTTGTTTAGGCTAATGTGTAACTAATTTAGAATACTCAATTCTCGGAGTTTCATGTTAGATTATCAATTTGTCAAGTTGGATATGTCGAGATAATGTGAAAATAGTTTTATACCTTAATCACATTCCGTGAAAAATACACCGTTCCAAATAGCTTATGAAAATTTTAAAACTTGCTTAAGTAATTAATTGCACCATATCTCTATCAAGATAGTTTCTTCAATGAATTCTTCACTCAAATATACACCAGTAACTCTATCTCTTTGTGGTATTTAACTAAGCTATTCACAATCTATGTAAATTGCTTAAATTTCAGAAAAGAAGTTGTTAAAGAATCTGTCCACATAACTAAAATAAAGAGTTTAGGTATTTACCGCAGTTCGGAGGTGCTATTGAAACGATCCATCTTAGCTTTCAAAATTATTTGTGTGGAGCTTTTTAATGTTTCCTTCTCTATAGAAAAGAAATTCTTTCTCTGTTGGTTTTCTCTAAATCTAAAGCTTCCAAGATTGAAGTATTTATGTTGTTTTTGGTTCATATAGCAACTGTTTGGTGGCTTCTCTTTTGGCAGAAGCTTTAGAATAGGTAACCCCTTCCCTGAACCCCTTTTTCTTTTCTTGGCAGATATGTTTCTAATGAGCTTCGGTCTTTTTGTTTTTATTTGACTAGGTTTTCTTCTTTTTGTTTATTTTGTTTTATTAGTTTAATTTATTTCTTTATTTTTTGTTTTTGTTTTGGACTTAAATTATTTTTTAAATGTCCAATATATCCTCTTAAAATATTAGGGTATTACAATATAGTAATCATAATAATAAGAGTTTAAAGTAAATTTGGGGCCTTCAAATTTTGGGGGCCTAAGGCAATGGCCTCACTTGCCTAGCCTTTAAAGTCGCCCCTGGTTGAAGGTTGACATGTACTCCTGAGTTTCTCCTAAGCTTACTAGTAATGCTAGTACTATTATGCATTTTCTTATTCCTGATTTTTTATTATTACATGTAATGTCATTCGCTTCTGATCCTATTACTTTGTTGTTGCTATTATTTGTTGTTTTATTTTTACTATTCCTTGAGCCGAGAGTCTGTTGAAAACTGCCTCTCTACCTTCACAAGATAGGGGTGAAGTCTGGGTACACATTACCCCTTCCCAAACTTTACTTGTGGAATTACACTAGGTTTATTGTTGTTGTTGCTCTGTAGCAAGTACCAAGTATCATTGGAAAACAAAATAAACAATATTATTTGTTCCACATTTTATTTAAAAAAAAAGAGATCTTTCCTTTCCCAGCCCAAAAAATAATAAAAAAGATAAACGCAATTAAAAAGGGACCTAGGGGTGACAAATGGACGGGTCGGGTTGGATATGAGTGGGTAAAAAATGAGTAATGTAAAAATAGATAAATTATCTTACCCGATCCATATTTAATACAAATAAAAAACGGGTTAACAGAATATATCATATTATCCATGGCTTCTTGAATATGATCACTTTTGGGAGAATTCATACTTCGCTAAACTTGAGAAACCTCCATTTGAGGCGTTACAAATATGAAATTTAAACACATTAATTATCCATGGATTATCTATTTTCTAAGTAATAATATAGTATTTATTTATATTTAACCTATTTTTAAAAATTAATTATTCAAATAAATAATATGGATTGAAAATTATTTTCATTTAACTATTTTGCCACTACTAAATGGACCCATCGCTATCATGCGCTACAGAGTCACTATCCCCAATCTCCATTTCTTTTTTATCTCATCTTATTTACCATTAATTTAGTCACTTAAAATAGCAATTTTATTTCTATTTTAGTAATAATATTTACACATAAAGAGTACAATTTCCTAATATACTACTACTCCATTACTATTATCTTCCATAGCAGTAATAACAATATATATATCCGCATACAGCTACTACTTCATCTTTCAGCTCTTCATTTCCTCGGCGATTTTCTGCACTGACTCACGATTTTTCGGACCCTTTGTTCTCGGCGTAGCGCGGATATTATACACTTTGTACAATCTCTGTAGTGATCGCCGATTGATTCGCCGCTCCGGTGAAGTTGTCCTTGCCGAAAATTTTCTCTCAGATCTGTGAGTATTTTTATCTTTCTTCTGCTGCTGTGCGATTTTTCAATTCATTTTTGTACTTCGCTTAATTTGTTTTCTAGTGTTAGTGTTGAACTTGCTTTGCTCTGTTGTGATTTTTGAGTTTTTAGATCTTTGACTATTTAATTAAGATGTTTATATTGCTCGTTTTATGGCTAATTTTTTTTCGTAGATTCGTTTTTTTTTCATGTTGAAATTCAAACTAGTTAGTTCATTGACGGCTCAAATCCTTTTTTTATAAAAAAATCAGAGATTAGTTTCGTTTTTTTGTTAATCATTTTACTTTTTTCTTTTTGAATTGATTTTAGGAGTGTTCCGCCGTTGATCTGTAGTGTCAACATAGTGTTGACTTTAGCGTCCACCTGGTTTGACTTCGATTTGACATAATATGAACGGCTTTGTTTCCATTTGTTGAAGAATTGTATATTAATTAATTTAATGGAAATTATTTTATCTGTCATCCTTTTTGACTGTTACCTATTGCGGTTGGAACAATTATTTCAGGAAATTAGTCAAAAAAGAGATGGAGTAGTACAATTAGGAGCACTGGTTCTAGAGCTTTTTGTCCATATGTGCATATATTTTTTTATTAGGTGATTTTATGGAAAAAAATTACTACGTGGTTTGAATTTATATGACCGTATTTGACTGAGTAGGGAGCTTAAGAAGTTGATTTGACTTATATATTGTATTAGTGAATCCGGAAGAAAATATAAGAGTAATCATTGAAAAGTTAGTTTAAAGTCAAAATATCAGATCAAAGTTTAAATTTGATAGTTAAATTAATATGAATTCTCGATGGCTGTGGAAGTTGTGCAGAAATGGAATGATGTCAAATATTTAGAGACGTTCCAAAATGGAAATTGTGTCGTATAAATTGGAAAGGAAGGAGTATTACATTCTTATATGTGTTATAGAATGAGTGGTGTACAAATCAGTTGTGTTCTTCGTGTTCCTTTTTTTTTTTCCCTATGTGTAAAATTCCATATACTGCTAATCTGACAAGCAGTTACGGGCAGTGTGAGGCAGGTGGCTGCAGTTGTTGTAAAGGTTGAAGTAGCTCTAGACAAAAGCATTTGCATGTTGACCAGATGAGCAGAACTGATGTTATTTGCAGTAGAAGGAGGAGGTTTCTTCTCGTCTTCAGCTTCTGGATATAGTAAGGGCCTGACCCTTCTACTCTTGGGTCAGAAAAACGAAGAGAAGCCCATGAGAGTTGCACCGTGGAACCAGTACCAGTTGGTGGACCAAGAAACTGATCCGGACCTCCAGCTGGCTTCCGGGAAGAACAGGGCTGTCCGCGGATGCGCCTCCTTTGTATGCTTTGGTCGCGCTGCTGCTGGACTTGAGAGCCCATCTCCCCTTAAAGTCGGTCCTACCCAACAGCCAGAAGTCTTGCCTAGCTGTGCTGCTTCTGACAAGGACAACAATCAGACGCAGTGTGTTAATATTATTGAAGACAGTCATATCTCACCAAAGGTTGCTCTTCGGAGTAGCTTAAAGAAACCAGCAAATAGCATACCCATTTCTGGTGGCAATGGTGATGAATGCGACACAAATTCTGAAAAGATTGATGATGCCTCCAATCCTATGGAGAAAAGGAAAGTGCAGTGGACAGACACATCTGGAGGAGAGCTTTTTGAGATAAGGGAATTTGAGCCTAGGTATGAGCTCCAGTTTCCTCATGTTTAATCTGATTTTCTTTCTTTCTGTTTTGCATTCTACTTTCACATTGTAAACTATTTTGCTAATGATTAATCTCATTTCAACTGTAAATGGATTTAGTGATTTTAGTACCAAATATATATTTATGGCTGTTCAAAATAACTAAGAGTATGATGTTAGATGGGGAATTAGATTTATCGTGAAATGAATTAACTGCCTCAAAAGTTCTTGAAATATCTTAAGGCTTAGGTGCTTAAATACATGTTTATTCAACTTATTGCTGTGTGCCTGGACTAGTTGGCATGATGTTAATTTGGTGATAGGATTAAAAGTTCTGGTTCATGTCTCTGACATCCGGCAGGTGGCAACATCTTTCTGTTATTCTTGTGAACTACAGTTTCAAGGCTCAAGATTACATTTGAAAAGACTGTGGGGCCTTTCATTGTAGCTTTATAACTATAATATCCCACAATGCTGCAAACTGCTTAACATATTCAAATTTTGTTTTCCCTGTATTTACGTTTTGCTTAAAATTTCTGGTGTTCAATTGTGGTAAAATATAGAAGGTGCTAGAGATAATAATTTTTATGGGGACATGCAGAATAGATGCCTTTAAATATCTAGATGTCATATCTAAAGTTTAGCAACTCGAAGTATTGCTTTTCTTCCATTGCAGCAAATTCTTTGCTCTTCTTGTTTGTTGTTTCTTTTTTATGCTAGTGATCTTAGAAGTCTTTAGGAGAGCACAAGAATCAGTTTTTTTTTTTTTGGGGGTCCAACATTTGTTGATTGACTAAGTTATGATCCTGCCCTGTAGTCATCTAAGATTTTACACGTGCAATAAACGTTCTGAAGAACAGAAACAGACTCCCTAAAAGATATCTACTTGGTTTGTTGTTAATTCCATAGATACTCCATTTCTTTCCAAAAACAAAGGATAGAAGTAGAACAAAAGAGATTTTGCCTTGAGAACTAAAAGGTTGTATCAGTTGTCCACTATGAGAAAGGGCCTTAGATTAATGGCACTACTAAAAGAGGTAAGCATGTAGTTTTCAGTAGGAATGATACTAAAAGAGGCAAGCGTGTAGTTTTCAGTTGGAACAGTAAATAGTTAGGATGTAATTCAACAGATAGTGAGGTTGGTTAGAAAGGGATTTCAGGCTGAATTTATTCATTTGGAAGTATAAGATTGGAGTTGTTTATTATTACTACATGTTATAGTATCTCAAATAGTCTGGGTTTTATCAGATTTTAAGTTATTTTATCTTCTTCTATTGTGGTTGAGGACTACTTTTTCTCCTCATCCGCACACTTATGGGTTTACTATTTTTTTTTTTTTTTTTT
>MCJB01051633.1:38648-50238 GCA_002018475.1 Nicotiana obtusifolia | reverse complement strand
GACTATCACACCGCATTATGGGCATCCTCGTCCGAAAATCCTTCACAGAAAAACCAAAAGGATCAAACTCAACTGACACAGAATTATCAGTAGTAAATTTTTGAACAGAAATGAGATTTTTTATGAGTTTTGGAGTATGGAGAACATTGTTTAGAGAAAGGGGAGGACTTGGGGAAGATAAAGTAGTGTGACCATAGCCAAGAATCGGAATAGTATGACCATTTACCAACAATAATACTAGTATTAGGATGATTGCTCAAATTAAATAAGACGAGAGAGTACCTGTAGAGGATGTCACATGAGATGTAGCACCGGTGTCCATGTACCACGAAGCACCGGGTTGATTGAGAGATATGGTGTGCATAGCCGACTCGATATCCGTTGGTGCATAGGTAGGTAGCTGCCCAAACGAAGAAGTTGCATAGGCTTGCTGTTGGTATTGAGGTCTTGGGCTCAAAAGACTTGGCTGTCTTTGTTGGGCAGGAGGCTTGGCCCAACCTTGAGTTGGGAAAGGACAAGGTGGGACAGGCATCCAACCCCAACCATGGAATTGACCCTGCTTCCAATACCGGGCTTGCTGTCCACCAGAAGGCTGCTGCTGCCCGCCGTTACTATGGCTACCCCCACCGCCGGTGTGTCCCTGACCTCGACCTCCACCACCGGAGTTACGGCTATTGCCATTGCCTAAATATCTCCGGCCACCGTTCTTACCTTTTTGTTGCTTTGGACCCCTTGAATGACCCGTAGGCTCAGAAGTCACCTGAGTATCATCACCTGACGCGGCTATCATCGCCAATGCGGAGCCCAACACCGCTTCCTTCGCCATCCTCGCTTCTTCTAACGTAAGCATGGACCTAGCCTGATAGAAAGGAGGAAGCGGGTTGCTTTGGCGGATCAACGTACCCACACCATGGTACGATTTTGTAAGGCCCCCAACCAATTGTAAAACCATTCTGTTGTCTGAAACCGGTGCTCCAACATTCTTGAGTTGATCAGCGAGGGATTTGAGACGCTGAAAATATGCCGAAACATTTGGGAAATCTTCCAAAGAAGTGGTGGAGAATTCCTGCTCAAGAGTCACAGCCCGGGAATGTTGATTATCTTGAAATATATCACGCAATCTATTCCAAGCTTCCATGGCTGTGGCATCTGGTTCGATAATGGTGTGCAAGAGGTCATTTGATATGGTAGCATATATCCACGATAGAACCGTGGCATCAAGGTTCAGCCATAGTTCCTTTTGTTCCTCGGTAGTAGGAACTTTCTCCATGCCTGTAGCAGGGGGAATGATATGGTGAAGGACCCGGTGTGATCGTGCATGAATCTTGAATAATTTCGCCCACGTAGAGTACTGGACATTTTTCATCTCAAGAGTAATGGAAACATGGTTTTTGATATTGGAGATGGCAAGAGCCGGATGAAATGAGGTTTTCGAACCCGACATGGAGATTGCCGAGAAGAATGAGTAAGAGACAGGGAAGAAGATGAACAGAAACCTAACAATGGTGAGGTGGAATACCGAGGATAGCAGCGGAAGAGAGGAATCGTGCCCTAGGCAACTGATACCATGAAAGATTATGGGAATAACTCAACCCAAAAGCTAGCTTATGAGATGAGGATTGCTCAAGACCATATAAGGAGACCAAAGACCTCAAATTCCACCGATATGGACAACTCAACATAATCTTCATTTGATTTTGTAGTGTTTAATATCTGTTGGAGAGCATGATTCAAATTCAACGCATTCCAGGCTTTTGTTTAATTAAGTTCATGCTTAAGGAGTTCATCTGTGAGTTTTTTTCCCTGCACTTAATCTTATGAACTTAAGAAATTTATCTATGGTCTTTATTTTTGTCTGCACTTGATCTTATATGATGAAATAATAGTTGCTTACTCGTGTTTATGACATACATACATTTCATAAAAAAAAAAAAAAATTATGTACCACTCAGCCCTTCAAACATAATAAAAACTGGACTCAAAATATTCAATAACTTGAATTTTTTTTCAACGAAAAAAAAGATATAACATACGCTAAAGAGAAATGTGTAAGAGAATAAGATAAAATTAAGCATTAAACTTACATTGAAACAGGTTCAAGTTAAGTGAGCATAAAAATTGCTATGCAAAATTTGTGAACAAGAGTATTGAGAAACAGGGTCAAAAGTTGACACAGATTAATGTTGTATGCAAAGAGGGCAGGGTAAAAACCGTGTGAATCTTACGTGAATAGTGAAACCAATAAATGCCACAAGAATAATTTTCCAGACTGTGGCAAAATGATTGAGTCGTGTAACACTAATTCCGCTTCATCATCAATAAGTTTTCAGAATTTACTGCTGCCAATGGAACGTTTTGACTAAAGGAAATTTGGTGCCCCCAAGGGAACGTTTTGATAGATTTAAAATGACATTTACTTACGTATTAAAAGCACACAACCTTTTACAAAAGACACTTGGAATGATGAATATAACTTTTTTCTTCTTAATAAATATTATTTAATAACAATATTTATAGAAATTGTTTAGAAGGATATTTTAGTAAATTAACTTTTAACTTTTGAGGTTTCTACTTTTATAATAATTAGTTTTTCAACGCGTTGCATGTGAATCCTATGCTAATTAGTACACATTTTAAAATATTATATAAAGTGTGTGAAGGAAAAATGGAATCTCAAAATTGAAGCACAATAATACTGAGAAATTACTATCAAATAGATTTAAAAGGTAATGTGTGAACTATTTCAATTATGCAATTCTATAATATACCAAGTATTCATTAACAATAATTCTTTTTTTTTTTTATATCTCAATAACATGTAAATTAGATGCGAATTTAAGTAGTGTTGACTATAATTGCAAATATTTCACGTCTTAAAATTTTTGCCTTCGTTTGAAGAAATTGTAGCCCTCCCGCTTTACAGCTGCCTACATATCAAGACGGTAATTGAATGAAAGTAATATTTTATAAAAGATGTATAGAAATTCAATCAACACATGCCTTTCTTAAACAGCTAACATGTTAAACAAAATTTTTATTGAAAAAGAAAATAGCTGGAATTCACTGGTGTTGCTTAATTACATACTCAACCGGAAAAAAATATATGACTCTAAGAAAACGCGATTTAATAATCACTGACGTTAAATATTATCTGATTTACAATAAGAATAACAATAATCTAATGAGAGCGAATTATTGAATATGAATAAAACCTTTTTTGTTTTTTATCTAGTATCCCACTAATTCAGATTCAACCCGTGAAGTTTCACGGGGCTCTTCATATCAAAGACAATTTCACTCTCAAAATTTAAA
Organism: Nicotiana obtusifolia; assembly: GCA_002018475.1. NCBI lineage: Eukaryota > Viridiplantae > Streptophyta > Magnoliopsida > Solanales > Solanaceae > Nicotiana > Nicotiana obtusifolia. The sequence goes on along the minus strand of MCJB01051633.1, from coordinate 46,926 downwards.
TTCGAAATCTTTGGTTAGGACTGAATGAATACTTAATATTCCACCATGACTTTTGTTGGTATATATGTATGAGACCTTAGTCCATACATACGATAAAAAGGCAAACATTAATATAGTTTTTAGTTAATTACTTATGTTGGGTTGTTACATACCTGTTGAGGACTTCCTTTTTTACTTTTAGGAGAAAGAATTTTTTTTTTCTTTCAACTAAAACAAACTTGGCAGGAAAAAGTGAATAAATACACTGAAAATAAATAATAAATAAAATTTCTAGAAAAACTTACCACTGAAACAATGAACAGAAAAAGCTCTAGTCCAGCAAGAAAAAATATGACTCATATGATTAAATAAAAGATTGTATTACAGCAAAAAAATTCACATCCAAAGAAATTCAGTTTATATACCATAACAAATAAAGAAATATTAAGTTACTTATGAACTGCATATCCGAAAATAGTAATCTACCTTTTACTTTATTTTATATGCCAAGCTATTGTCGAAATTTGACAATCAATTCATTAAAATATAAAAACTTTTTACGCAACTACTGTCGTGTATAGCCAAGCGGCTAGGAAGAGCAAAAGAAAGAGTTATAGAAATTAACAAAACTCAAATGAAAAAGTAAAAAGGAAAGAAAAAACGTTTACCTGATTTGAGAGGTGTATAATGATGGTGTGGCAGAGATAAGATAAATTGTTGAATTGCGTTAGCTTATGATTTAGCAATAAGATAGAGAGAATGCTCACGTTTAGAGAAGAGCAAGCCAAGGGTTAGAGATAAATTATTCTAGCTCCTATACGCTTTCACTAACCATTGGAGATGAAACTACTTCAAGTAAATTGAAAATGAAAGTCCAAACATATGTCTTTTCATTGAAATTGAAATATACGTTTCTTTTTTGGTAATTGAAATGTAAGTTTTTTTCGCAGGAAGACATATATATTGAAATAATATTCAAGTGAAAGGCAAAATGGTCATTCAACTTTTGAGGATATTTTCGTAATCTAACTTTAAGCTTAGGTTTTCCCGCTTATTATATAGTATGATATAGATATGAATTAGTACATTTGATTAGGTTTGTGTTCTGTAGGGTTTTTTTTGGTCCTATTTGAGATTTTTATGCTAATGAAAAATACATAGTTCTACTAATACTTTTATGTGTACTTCTGTTTTATATAATATAGGCTCGCGATGAATTTAAATGAAGAAATATAGTGGGAAAATTCATATAATCCACACTCACTTTGTTGATAGAGGTGTAGTTGTTGTATACTTCCTTCGTTTTGATTTAAATGACACATTTTTGTTATTAGTCCGTTCCAAAAAGAATGACATATTCTATATTTAAAACAATTTAACTGAAATTTTTATAACCACACAAATATTAGTCCCACAAAATTTTTGCCCCTTAAGTTTTTAAAATCACATATTTTAAATTATTTTTTAAAATTTTTTTGTCAAGTCAAACTATATTACCTAAATTGCACGAATAATTTTCAAACGGCTTTCATTCGGCAATCCAGCTCCCACGTGGTCCATCCTATCACCAATAGCCACTGAATGTAGCATAGTACTAGTGCTTCTATAAATGGGTCTAACTCCTATTCTTCTGTAAAATTCATACTCAACATATTCTTACTAAAATATCTGTTTTATTATTTATACTTGATCTTTGTTTTGCCAACAAGAAGGAACTTGCTGCGATGGAAGTCAAAGGAAGCTCTGAAAGTTCTCTTTCCAACCAAAGGTTCTAGAATTCTTACTACTACTACTACTGCTGCTAGTTTAGTCAAATATAGTTCTTTCAGATAGAATATTTCGTTAGTTAATTCTTGTGTTTCGTTTCAGAATTTGGTTGATGCCTTCTCATCTTCTTTGGCTTTCGTACTGTGAACTTTTTCTTTTGAAATGCTCATGTTTTGGTTCATTTGTTACGGTAAAAATGTCCACATTCGTTCCTTCTACTATCTGAAATCCTTCAAATTTTATCTTCAATTACATTGTTGGAGAGAAAATTTCATGGGTGGTCATCCAGGTTTATTCATTACACAAAAGTTGTTTTTCTTTTTTTGTCACATTAAAATTTCTCAACTTACTCTTATCAGCTAAAAAGTCACTATGTCTATCCATATTTGCTCTACGCTACATCTGCCATTGAACTTTGTATTGGTAAAAATACAATCATATTTAAAAAAAGATGAGGAAAAGAACAAATTCTTCAAGCTGAGTATATTGCTCTCTTGAGAAATGCATTGTTCTCCCACACTTTGTAACACCAACTAACAATTGTCCATTTGCAACTCCAAATAACAACTATCAGTTTTCTCTTTTTCTTTAACGTAAACTTAATTATGGAATCCTCATCTTTGGAGAAATGTCCTTTCCATTTTGTTCTATTTGTCTATCTTTGGTCAGAGATCAAGTTAACAGAAATTTGCACACTCCAAGGTATTTTAATGATTTGATATCTAGTTTGATGATAAGGGAAATACACATTTTGGCAAATGGATCTTTTTAAAAAATAATTAACTCAATAAGGTTCCAATTATCTTGCCATCCTCTTACAATGCTAAAACTTTTCTCTTTTTGATTGTTCATGTTTGCTAGTGTGAACTTTAGCATATCTACTTTCAAAGTGCAATTTTTTATCTGATCAGCATGAGAATGGTGTAACTTATACAGCCTTTTTTGTGTCATATGTGGTTAGTCCAGTAGATTTTAGTATTGGCTTAACTAGCAGAAATAGAACTCTCTGATTTTCTGAAAACTAAGTGTCAGAGAAAGCAGCACAAGCAGTGCTATTAAATCGAGATGCTGTTGTTAATCATAGTGACTAATCAACTAGAAGAGTACGAGAACTACATAATTGTCCTAGGAATAATTAATGACTTTGATAAAGTTTTCTAAGTTCATTTGCTCAGAATTTTTATGAAAATGCTTTTGTATCATAGTATTGTAGTCGATATGTTGCAATTTCATATTGATATATCAGGCTATTGGGAAAAGTCGCTTTAGTCACTGGAGGTGCAAGTGGTATAGGAGAGGGCATAGTACGTTTATTTCACGAACATGGTGCAAAAGTATGCATTGCTGATATTCAAGACGAACTTGGACAGCGCGTTTGTGAATCCCTCGGTGATGATCAAAGTGCATGTTTTATCCACTGTGATGTTACTGCAGAAGCTGATATTAGTCAGGCAGTCGATTTTGCTGTTCAAAAATTTTGTACGCTTGATATATTGGTTAATAATGCTGGATTGGCAGGGACAACTTACACAGATATCCGCGACTATGAACTTTCTGTCTTCGATAATGTGATTGATGTGAACGTGAAAGGTGTTTTCCTTGGAATGAAACACGCGGCTCGCATAATGATTCCACGAAAGAAGGGATCGATAGTATCTTTGAGCAGTGCAGCAAGTGCAATTGCTGGCCTTGCGCCTCATGCTTATACAGCTTCCAAGCATGCTGTTTCGGGACTTACAAAAAATGTGGCTGCTGAATTGGGGCAACATGGTATACGTGTGAATTGCGTTTCTCCTTACGCGGTTGCAACTGGATTAGGCCTGTCTCACTTGCCTGAGGATCAAAGGGATGATGATGCAATCGCGGATTTTCATGCTTATTTTGGCAAGTTTGCTAACTTGCAGGGCGTCGATTTGTTGGTTGAGGATGTTGCAAATGCTGTTCTGTTCTTAGCTAGTGATGAAGCAAGGTATATAAGTGGGCATAATCTGATGGTTGATGGTGGTTTTTCCTGTGTAAATCACTCCCTAAAGGTCTTCACATCATAAGGTGTATATTTATCAGGATTTTAAGAAAGTTGCAGAGATAGTAATCTTGAATAACCTTTAAACTATTATGTCTTTGAATTCAATCAAATAAAAATTAGTATGTATTTATTCATCCAGCAAGCTTACCTTAATAGACTTCCTGCTGAAAATTATTAGATTTGTTTTTGGACTTGGTGTGCGTTCTTTGATTATAAGATAAAAAAAAGGCAGTTCGGTGTATAAAGTATCCCGCATTCATGCAGAGTCCGGGGAGGGACCGCACCCTTAAGGGCGTGATGTAGACAGTCTACGTTAATGCAAGCATTAGTGACTTCTTCTACGGTTCGAACCCATGACCTAAAAGAAATTCTTTGGACTACTTTAAAGATGACTTTGTTATATTTCCTGCAATATATTTGTTATTTGTACTAATAGCAAGTTTTTGTCTCATCACGAATATAGAAGCAATGCCAACAGAAAAATAGAAAAGGGGTTTCTTCAGCCTAGATAGTCTTTTATTTTCAGTTCTCCTTTTAATTATAGCGTGAACTGTCTAAATGGAGAATTTTGCAGCTGAAACATAGGCTGCATTCTGTATCAATATTAGAGCCATTTAAGAACAACTAGCATGAAGCTCTTCAATTATAATTTAGATCGTCTAATCTAAATTTAGATTCAAATCAATCTCAAAGTAAATTAAATATAAAATTAGATGAAATCTAAATTTGATCTTAAAGTGAAGTGTTCTAAAGAAACCTTTTTTTCGGAATCGGGAAGTCTCAACCATCTCCATCCACCATCAAAGTTTACAATCTAATGGTATTTGTGAAAACCTATAATAATTGACATTTTCTATAACAAAAATAAAAAGTAAACATATTCCTGAAATTAGGGTTAGTCTCGCTACTTCTTTAGTTGCTGGCCCCTGCTTGCTTATTGGCAATTAACCACAAGAAAGTCAGGGGCGTATGCATTATTAGCAGGGGCAGCAAACGGGCGGGTGGGTCAAAATGGGTAATGAAAAACGGATAAATTATCCGACCCGACCCATATTTAATACGAAAAAAGAAAAGGTTAACCGGCGGATAATATGGATAATCATATTATCCATGGCTTCTTGAATATGATCACTTGTGGGAGAATTCCTAGTTTCCCAAACTTGAGTAACCCCCATTGATGCTTTAAAAATATAAAAGTTAAACTCATTAGTTATCCATTTTTTAAATGGATAGTATGCTTTTTATTCATATTTTATCCGTTTTTAAAAAGTTAATTGTTCAACTCATTTTTAGTAAATAATATGAAATTTTCTTTTAACTATCTTGCCACCTCTAATTATTAGTATGAGTTTAATTTTCACTATTTTGCTTCCTCCTTTTGTGATATAGAAGCTTTTCAACTGGAACAACTTGTCTGGTCAACAAACCTTGGTTCTATTTATAGTGAGTGTAATCAATTTCAAATGCTGCCCAATTGGGAATCTAACCGCAAATACTGACATGTAAGCTATTAAATGGTAATGTAGATCCACTAATTCACAAAACTAGAAACCAATGAAATCTTGATTAACACAATTGAACACCTGTTTGCTTTAACGTTTTAATAGAAGTAAGTTGTTTTTGGAAAAAAAATCTTGATTGATTAATTCTAACTTCCTATTAAATACATTCTACTCATAAAAAGTAATAGTATTGGATAGCTTTGAACTAAATTCAAATTAGATGAAATTTATTTATCCCAAGCATAAAATGGAGTATACTCCTAAGTATTACATTTTTCCTTATATATTTTATTTTGATAAGCATTTTCAACCACCGTCAATTTGGTAATATAGCGGCCCACTCCGTCGTGGTCAATCCCATAACCAATACCCATGTGCTTATTTTTTTTCCAAAAAATAGCCATGTGATTATTTCCCTGTTTAAATGGTTTCTTCTTGTCGCTATATGTATATCAATAATAAATAATGGACTTCTCAGTTCCATCTCCACTGGTCTAATGGTGTCTTATTGTGAAAGTAGTCTCTGAAATTATGCTTAATATATAGCCTTTGTAATTTATTTCATACATAACTAGTACTTGTCTTTTTTAGGGTCATATTTTTTCTGTTAGAAAGAAGGAACTTTTGCTGACATGGATGTTCAAGGAAGCTCCGATAGTTCTCTTCCTAACCAAAGGTACTGCTTAAAAAATTCTTGTTGCTCCAAGTATTTATAAGGCAATTTTGCTTTTTCTCAATAGAATATTTCCCTAGTTTCTTGTTTCGGGTCAGAGTTAGTTGTGGGTAGGATAGATTTCTTGTCCTTGTCATTTCTGAGCTATTTCTTTTGATTAACTGCTTATATTTTGGTTCATTTGTTATATGGTGATTGCTGTTTGATGTTAGATTGGCTTTATCAAATGCATTATTTTGAGCAATTTTTTTCATTGTTTTTGCTCAAATAAGATTTATATTCGAGGATGAACTTTGAAAAATTGCCTGACCTAGAAACTGATCCACTGAGAAAAGGAATTCTGTAACTAAACAGTGTAAAGCTTCTTCCTTTTTTTCCCTCTGTTCTAAGAGTTTAATTTCTTAATCAGTTCATTCTTTTCTAAGATTTAATTTGATAACTGTGTGTTTACCTGCTTTGTTAGATTCTTATTTGAATAATTTAATTGATAATGCACCAAGTTGTTGCCACTGCACATTTTGGATTTACATCAAAACTTTAAAAAAAAATCCAACTAATGGTCTATGGAGTATCCTTTCTGCGCCAAAAACAGGAGCAGCTGATTCTCCATCGTGGACTTATACCCCTTTATAACTTCAATCTTTCATTTCTCTGAAATTATTGTATCACTCAATTCTTTTATAAGATTTAACTTGATAACTCTATCTTATCTGGATTTGACAGATTCTTTATTGATTAGTTGAAATAATTTGATTGATAATACTCTAATAGCCTGTTAGGCCAAGCTTATTTTTGGACCAAAAGTGTTTTTTTTCGGCCAAAAGTGCTTTTCTCCAAAAATTAGAGTGTTTGGCCAAGTTTTTAGAAGGAAAAAAGTGCTTTTGAGGAGAAACAGAAGCAGTTTCTGAGAAGCAGAAAAAATTAGCTTCTCTTTTCTGAGAAGCACTTTTGAGAAAAATACACTTAGAAGCAGTTTTTAATAGCTTGGCCAAACACTAATTACTGCTCAAAAGTGCTTTTCAAATTAATTGGCCAAACACAAACTGCTTATCACCAAAAACACTTTTTTGAAAAGTACTTTTGAGAAAAGCACTTCTCAAAATAAGCTGATTTAGAAGCTCGGCCAAACAGGCTATAAGTCTGTATCACTGCACATTGTGGAAATCAAGCTTCCAGAAAAGTTCAACCAATTGTCTATCAGAAAACGAGATATCCATTTTACATGAAAGATACAAATTATAAAAAAAAGGGGGCTACTTATTTTCCCTACTAGATTTTTTACCTCTCCAGAACACTCTGTTTCAAAACTAGTTAGAAGTATCTGCAGAATTCATCAATTTTGTGCCCTTACTAGTCTAAGATAGGTCACCTAAAGGATATCCCGAGATGCTTCACAGCATCTCGTCGAAGAAGTTCAACTACTTGGTCCTCCTTATCATTGTAATCTACAACAAGCAAGGAAACTAATATTTCACAATTGAGTTCCTAAACCATATATCCAACCGCAGATGTGTACGTTTGCCAGCAATCGTAGGACCAGTATTTCTTGAGAACTCATTCCGTCGATTCATGATTCCTTTCCGTAAAGGTCGTTCTGTACAAGGTCATGACCTACTTGTAGAATCATTCCTATTGCTGATTTACATACCTTGTGAGGATATCCTCTTCCATTGAGAATTCTATTTGCAGCCACATCTCCACAGCCATTTCCCCAAGATGAACTAATTGAAGATGAGAAAAGTGCGGATGTCCAGGCCTCTCCCCTCAGCTAGAGCTGTTCCCTTATCCCATTCCACCAGATTGGATAATGGTCTCATTATTTTCCTGATTCTCTTAGTGTCTTACATAGATACAATGAATAAAAAAGTAAAATAAGTCGTTATACTCGACAGAGTTGATTTAATAAGGGGGATTTATCCCCTTTTTGACTTTCTATTGAAGTTCTTTCTTCATGCTTTGTGTTCAATTTATTTGCATGGCTCGTTTTCTCTAATGAAACTGTATTAACGTTCTTTTGTATCATATGATTGTAGTTTAGTGATCAAACTACTTGCCAAGTTGTACTATTAGCTCAAACACAACTTTTTGTCTCTCATTGTTTTGTCCTTTTGGGGTTTCCGTTAGGTTCTTTGGGGAATTGGGATTTTTTGCTTCTACATTTTCTTCTATCACCGTTGGGTGAGTCTCGTTCTCTGGGTGTAGAGAAAACATTCGCTGAGCGTTGAAGATAATAATAATATAATTGTAGCAATTAAAACTAGAGACAATCGAAATCTTCCTTTTCCCTTTCCCCACAATTTTTCTATCTCTATTGCTCTGTTTGCGACCCCC
>MCJB01051633.1:0-27970 GCA_002018475.1 Nicotiana obtusifolia | reverse complement strand
TATATATATATATATATATATATATGTGTGTGTGTGTGTGTGTGTGTGTGCGCGCGCGCGTGCGCGCGCGCTCCATCCCCACAAAAAACTAGTCAAAATAATTTATTATACGCTACTAACAAGCACAAGTAACTCTAGTCGAAAAGAATAAAGTTTTCTCTAACCTACAATTTGAACTTTGAACTTGCTGCTATGAAGGAGAATAGAGTTCTCTTTGTATTTGTAAAAAAAAAAAATTGAGTATTCGTTGTTTTGGTAGATATTAATAGACTAGCGAACAAGATAAAGAATTAGGAAAGACCATAATTAGGGCTTTAATAAATAAAAAAATGTCTTGACTTTTAAATTTAATACATTTCAGTTCCTTTTTAGGACTTTTGAGTAATTACAAGCCGACTTTTGAGAATTTGGGTATTATATGAATGACTTATTCAACAAATTTTGTTTTAATTTGAAAAAGTCTTTGGGGCTTACGCCTCACCACAAAAATGTGCCTCAAACGCCCGGGCATATGCCCGTAATTGCTGGGTGTACGCTTCTTGAGATTTTTGCCCCACACCATCGCCTCGGGACGTTTTTGGTGCGCCTCGCCCCAGGCTCGCCCCCAAAACGCCTTTTAAAACACTGATTTCATGTAGTCTTTGACAATCCGTACCTCAAGACTTAGCTTTTGCGTCACAGTTAGGTCCATAGTCCATTTTCTTCCCGAATATCACTAAGCTTTGTCTTGATCCACGTTGTTTCTTGAGAACAAGAAAAACCATACAAATTGCAGCAAAAATAATATAAGCCCTACCTAAAACACTACACTAACAAAACAACAGTGATTTTTCCCGAAAAGTTTCATGTTCCTGTTCTGGTACCGTAAGCTCATTACATATCCTGAATCATCTAATGTCAAGCTTAAATCTCTATTAAAGTGACTTGACATTCAAGGTCTCGTTAATCCATTTTCCTTTCCTACAGGCACAAGACTCGACAACGCTCTCAATCACAAAAGGAACGCAAAAAGAAAATAATAGAAGCAGAGGAAACAAAACCAGATAATCTTGGCTCTTATGAGGTACATTTCTCATTTTATGCTCCCATAAAGCGCTAAAGACTTCTAACGAAGACCTCGAAAACAATCACCATCGTTTAATGTTCTGCGTATGTGAGAGATCGATCATTAAAATGAACAAATGTACATGTTTCAGGAGCCAACAAAGAGTAGAGTTACAACAGTCTTTACTCTACTAGAGGCAGGAAGCAGCACTACCACTACTACTACAACAGCAAACACATCCTCAAGCACTTCAAAGCCAACTGAGAAAGAAGAGAGTCCACAGAGTTCTCCAACTAGTACTGAATCTGATCCCAATGCTATTAGGAACATCAAGAATAGACCTCTTTTGCCAAATGCTAGAAGAAGCAGAGCTAACAACAGCAAGAAGGATGCGATGAATAGGTTGAGTCGCGTCCAAAGGTCTCAATCCACCAAAGATTTCCGAGATCTTGATCATAAAAAATTCCATAAGCTTCATGATGTTGTTGAGTAAGGCGCTTATAACTAGTTGAATTACACTGACTTTGTAAAAACTCTTTACATTGTCAACGTAAATAAGTTAAATCCTTCAATTATTTCTTCTAAGGTTTGGTTTGCAACTTATAGATTGGGGAAATAACTTGTTGTCTATATTAAAAATTATACGGTACATTGGTGTATAATTATGAAACAGGACACGTTGTTTAATAAACAAGTATTTTGAGGTTACGTTATTCTTTTTGTATTACACAGATAAAGACCTACTAAATTATTTTAGTTTTGACTTTATAATTTGAAAGATGTGATTTTTGTAATATCTGATTCTTGCTGCAAATAGCAATTTGTGTCACATTTAGCATCTTATTTGATCGGAGTTTCAGTATGCAACTGCCAATTAGCGGCCAGCAGAGGAAATTCAACTCACAGTGGGGCAAGTAATGATTCAGCTTCATAATCCAACCACGAGAAACCATTTAAATATATACAATATTGGAAGTTCCTGAAACTATCTACTCTTCGTATTTTGAGCTATAGACTAATAGGCATGAGATAATGCTCATATATTGTAGTATGTATGTAGCGCAGACATGGGTTCCACTTAGTGCTTGCGTGATCTATCCCTTAAGCTGATATAGATTCAAGATTTAAATAAACACTCAAGATTTTTAGTACAAAACTCATGTACTTTTGAAATTACGTGTAGATTCAACATTTGTTGAAATTTAATTGATTTTTCACATATATTTTTTGTCGAAAACATTGAATTTGGTTGAACGCGCAACTTACCACTGTCATAACTCATAAGTATGTTTCATAGTTAGCATGGTTAGGACTCCAATTCAACACTTGATTGGGTAAAATAAAAACATAGGTACCACTTTATCATTCTATTTTACTTAAACATATTGATATTAAGCTAGTTGCTATAGAGTTCACTCTCGACTCCATGTACTTGCAGACTAGTCCTGGATAAATTTGTTACTGTGGAATTGACTTACCTTATGCACGTATAGTTATATTGTGTATATATATGAAGATGATTATTATGTGCTGAGACGGATTCAAGATTTGAATTTTATGAGTTCGGGATGACACTAAACCCATTGACCACTTGAGTTATTGGGTTCGAAATCTTATATTTGTACATTATTAGTACATTTTTACCACAGATACATACTTAAGCTAAAGATGTTGATTCGGCCAAACTCAATCTAAACATCCACCTTTGATTATGTGCTAATTAAGACAAGCTAATTATCAGTGGTTCACTGGATGAGGTTTTATAATTGGCCATATGCAGATTACAAGCTCCTATTTGGATCGTAACGACAAATATAATTATGCTTAAATCCCAAAAAGTTATGGTCAGTTGTATGAATCGTCACGGACCATGATACTTCAGTTAAACTCACTTCATGCCAATATTATAAAAATACAAATAAAAAGTATTACTAAGTCTGTAGCTCCCGTTTACATCGTGATAAAATTATATCAAACAATACAGGAGTTGTAGAGATTATTAGGTTAACTCAAAACCTTTTTTTCTAGTTCAGCAAGGTGGTAAACATAAAATAATTAGCAAAAAGAAAAATGAGACATTTATTTTGATTAAATTTTCTATTTTATATACCTTATTTTACTTTTACTAAAAATGAATGGATGAGTTTGAATAAAAGACCTGGTCCTAAATTCAAAATTCAGCAATCTTCTTTTACATTTTGCAAATAATTTATTGTGGGCTAAGCATGCCAAAAAAGCGGTGATGCATTCTTCAGAATCAGAAATTTCAAATTTGCTGTTCGAATATCAAGAGAGACTATTTTGACACTAAGCAAACAGTTGTTGGTGTCACTTTTCATTGAAGAGTTTGATTTATCGGTAATTTGTTCGATCGATTGAAGTAAATTTCGTCGAACTCTTTCCATATAGCGTTTTATTATTTCTTCTTTGTTGCCTTCTTGGAAACTGATCTTCCTAGCAACGTATTTAATGGAAGCATTTTTCATTATTACTTCTTTGGTTTTAGACTTATTAGTCTTTATGGCACCTTTAATATTATCGATTAACTCTTGTTCATGTAACTGATATATTTTTGGGTCCTTTTTTATCAACTTGTCCCAAAAATTATTGAATTGCGTCCGATATAAGCAGGGGATGTCTTTTTCTGTATAACCGACTTCTGGTACCCATTTATGAATCCAAGGAATGAAAAATTCCAGAAAGAAATAAATATGACCTATTTTTTCAGGCCAACATATATGATCTTGTTTGTATAGCGCATCCAGATCAGGAGATACTTGTATCCATTCGCTGTATAACTGTCTGAAGGTTGCTGGCAATATTTCTATTGTTGGACCGTGGTATGACCAACAGTTTAGAAACCAATTTGGTAGAGTTTTTGAGAATACTTTAGTACATACTTTTATAAACCAAGTATGCTTATGTTTATCATTATTATAAAATAAAACATCGTTAAAAGCCTGGGTATAATCCCAGTAAGTATAATTAAAACGTTTGTCGTCAAGTATCACTTGTCGTTCCTTCATGATATATGTTCCCCACTCTTCAGCAGATATAATCTGTTTGATAATAATCTTGGAGAAGTTATAAACATTTTCTTCTGGGGTATAACCTTGAAAGTGATGGAATTCCGCACTGCCTGAACTTATCAGAATATTCTCATAGTATGATCGGGTTTTGTATGACTTGCCCGGGAAATATAATTTCTCAATCAAATACCTTGGAGTATCTTCCAAGGTTCATCCTTCCACTGTAAATCATGGTTTTCTAAAGGAAATATCATTTCCCTTTTTATCACTTTCTCGTAACTCTTGATATCATCAGAGTTTTCAGCTGCCACATTTGCATAAGTATCACTATGCGTGGTTCTCTGTGTGGCTAGATAAGCCTGAATTTGCTCGTATAACGGGCTGTTTTTCGGAATATCTTCCAAATTAATAGTGCTTGATGATGATCCTCCTCTTTCTTGAGAAATCTTCTCATTTATTTATATCTTTCCACCCCTTTGTATTACAGGGGATGGTGGAGTGTAAGATCCTCGCCCACCTCGGCCTCTATAATGGCCATAGTTTCCGCGTCCTTTTCCTCTATCAGAGGAATTCTTGGACGGCCATTGATGGCTCATCTTGCACTTAAAAAGAGGATATCTCATTATTCATTTTGTAAATATTCTCTAGATAAAAAAATCAGGAAGGGAATTACCAATCCCCTTTTTATAATCGATTTCAAAGTCAAATGGAGCTAATTGTGCTTGCCATCTTGCGAATATCATTTTTGAAGCATCATGTTTAAAATCTTTATTAAACATAAATTTTAATGCCTGTGCATCTGTCTTTATCAAGAATTTTTTATTATATAAATCATCCTGAAATTTTAAAACACACTTAACAATAGTAAGCATTTCATGTGCCATAATAGCATACTTTTTCTAGGCTTCGGTCCATTTACCTGAGTAGTACCTTATAAGATACTCTTTCTTGTCATGAGAGTTGACCTGTTTAAAAATACCCCCAAAACCAATATTAGAAGCATCTGTTTCTATAATCTTTTTCCATAAAGGATTAGCTAAGGCTAAATATGGAAGGGTAGCGACTTTCTTCTTCGCCTGTTTAACAATCTCAGTATGACTATCAGTCCAAGGAGATTTATAGTCCTTTTTAGCCTATTATATAAAGGAGCAAGATCTCGAGACATATTTTTATAAAAAGGAGATATATAATTTAAACTACCAAGAAATCTCTTTAGCTGAGTTCTATCAGTAATTACATCGGGAATTTTGATGCAAAATCTATATCCCATTGAATAGGCGTGATTTTACCTTGGCAAATATGATGACCAAGAAAACGAATATTAGTCTGAAATAAGCTCATTTTTGGTTTCGATATAATTAAACCGTTTTGAATTACAATTTTCTTAAAAATGTCTAAATGCTTATAATGCAATTCCAGAATTTTTGAATAAACAAGAATATCATCTATATAAACAGTGATAAAATCCACATACGGATTAAAAATATCATTCATGATTTTCTGAAATTCTGAAGGGGCGTTTTTTAAACCAAAAGGCATCACATTCCACTCATATTGCCCAAAGGGAACATTAAAAGCAGTTTTATAAGTATGTTCTTTAAATAACTAAATCTGCCAATAACCTGATTTTAAATCAAATTTCGAAAATATATTGGCATCATATAATCTAGAAAGTAGATCCTTCTTATTAGGGATCGGGTATCTAATCCATTTTAAAACCTTATTTAAAGGCTTATAATTAATAACTAATCTAGGAATTTCTCGTTCTTTTTTAGCAGCATTATTAACATAAAAAGCAGTACACGACCAAGGTGATCGAGAAGGTTTTATTAAACCCTTCTGTAATAAACTGTCAATTTTCTTTTTGCAGAACTCTACTAATTCATAGTTCATTTGACATGATCTTGATTTCGTTGGAATATTTTCCTCAGAAAAAGAGTCTTCATATGGAAGTGAGACCACATGCTTTTTCTTATCCCAAAAAGCACTTGGGTGGTCAGCACATATAGAAATAGCAAATTATTCTGAGATCAATTTAATTTTTTCCAAAGCTTTAGCTGAATTCAATGTATCAGTTATTGACATGCTGTAAATTTCATACTGCAAGTATTTCATATGACTATGCTTCATATTAATGAAAGCATTAATATCACGCGTAACCGGATCAGTAACAAAACTGGAAGAGATTTTTATATTGTTATAAATAGCAACAAATCCTTTTTCATCTACCCTAGTAAATGGGTAAATAGCCCTTATAAAGGGCGTTCCTAGTAGAATTGGAGGGTATAATTGATCCTCAACTAGTATGAAGAAATGAGGAATACAAATCTTTTGCTGACAAACATAAGCATTAGGTAATTTATATTCTATCTTCATCTTATCACCGGATGCAGACTTAACATTATGAGAAGTCTTATGATAATATCGGGTTGGAATTTATCCTTCTTGAATACAAGAAATATCTGCACCGCTATCTATCAAAGTAGTTTCAGTCACAGAAAAATCATTATCAATCAAAATAGTACATTTTACATACCATTTGTGAGCAGTAACTATTTGCATCATTCCAAGAAACATATCATGTTTGGGATTTAAAACAAACTGTTTAGAAAATTTAAAAATTTCTTCAAAATTATTTTCAGGTATCAAAATTCCTTTTTTCTTGTTATCAACAGGTAATTCATTTGAAGAAGAATTTTCTATCTGAGTAACTCGGTGATCTAAAATCATCTGATTTTGTTTCAGAGATTTAATCTCATTTTTTAATTTTTCTACTTCAATTTTCAAATCATTCATTGAAGAATTATAAGGGGAAATCTTTGGCTCGTTCTTTGCTAAAAGTCTTCTTTGAACTTCTGTAAAAGAATAAGAAGCTTCATCGAGTATATCACGTTTTCTTTGAAATGGCTTATCTGCCGAATTTGAAGAGGTAGAAGCCATGTTAATAATCTTTTCTCGAAGATTATTATCAGTGACTTCTTTTAACAATTCCAAAATATTATCAGAAGTAATAGGTTTGATATCAAAATCTTGAAATTGGGATTGCAGTTTATAAGAATACATAGTATCACAAGAACAATTATTCTGATCACAATTATAACAGTTATCAGTTTCAGAATTATCACTATCAAGCAAATTCAAAGAATCTTCAAAGACGTGATTAACGGAAGAACTACTATCATATTCTTCTCCTGAGGTTTCATCCATAACCTTAAGAATCTGGTCTCTAGACTTATCGTCTAGTTCTAATACTAAAGCTTTCAGCTTTTTCTTTTTGCAATTTGGAGCTATATGGCCAAATCTACCACATTTGTAGTACTTAATATCTTTCAAATCACTCTTCGATCTATTCTTAACAAATCGACTTTTTTGGCGAAACTTCTTTGGCGCTTCTCGCTCATCTTTTGACCTATAACGATATTTCTTACCCTTTCTATTGTAAGCCTTTTCTACAGTATCACGAGTTTTTTCCTATGAGGAGAATATATTTCTCCCATGCTGAATTGTTGGCAAAAATCTCCTAACTGGGTTCTCTCAGTTAGTCTCTACTTCTTAATCTGCTGATTCAATTTCAGCTCGTTACAAAGGTTAAGACCTTCCCGAGTACAAACTCCTATCAGTTTGCCGTAAGTATAGGTATTATTAAGTATTTGCGCGATATTACCTCTAAGAGTCTTTCTCACTCTTTCTGCAAATAGATATGGCAAACCATCTATAAACTTTGCCTTCCAATGGTCAGCATTACTTTTGGGTAAATCCATAACCCTACTAAGAAAGATGTCTTTATACCACCTAAACTCACCTAAGTGTTTACACTTAAGGCTATTTAGCATAGTACGAATATTTTCGTACATATTGGTAAATCTACCACTAAAGTGTTCTATAATGGTTAGAACTAAGGTATAAACGGCGTCTGACCTATTTGGTAATAGAGGTCGTCCTATATTATCAAATCCAGGTTCTGCCATAGTAGCTTCCATAATAGCAATTTTATCAGCTATTGATAAGAAATTATCCCACCAGCCTCTTATCTGACCAGTAAATCCTGCAATTATCATTCTGCATATAATCGTATCGGTATTCGTTTCACTAATGGCTTTACAGATAGTGGAATACATCATCATCCTATGAACTAAGATGCTAATCTGCCTATCAGTTAGTCCATCTAAGTTCCACTCATAAATGGCATCCCCGCTATAATTGGTGTTAGTCTGGTTCCAGTCCCTTTCTTCCACTAATACATCTTGTGGAGTTGGTCTAGGATAATAATAGGTATTCATTGGAGGTTTATTAGCATATCTACTACCTATTTTCGTAAGGTTATTAAGCTCGGACCACATAACTTCCTTATGGTCTTTAGAAGGATCTAAGATATTCTCAGAAAATTCGGAGGCCATCTCTAAAGGTTTTAAATCTAAACTAGCTAGCTTATCAGTCACTAGTTTTTCTAAGTCTGCGTTGGACTTAAAGTGAAAACTTTCTATTTCAACAGGTCTCTGCATAGGCACATCTATCATTGTTTTACTCGAAGAAGCAATCGAATCTGGTATAACCTTTGTAGACCTTACTATCATTCAGGTTTCCTTTGGAGTACTAATTTTCTTAACTGAGTCAATTAATTCTCCTATCTTAGAATCTAGTGAACTAATATGCTCACCTAAAACTTTCACATATAAAGACACATAATTGTTTTGAGAAATTAATTTTACTAATTTCTCTGGCGCTAATCGTCACCATGTCATCATTAACGAATTTTTGAAAAGTAGTAAATGTTATGCCCGTATTATTAGGCAACACAAAGGACGTTTGTGGTCGGTAAATATCCTTTACTAGCTGTCCACTATTTTCTTTGTAAGTTCTTTCAAGGACTTTAACATATAATGGCACATAAGTGGTTATAAACCAAGGAACAAAGTACATCACTTTGTTATGCAAAGAACATATTTCATAGAATTCTTGGGAAATATTCCTTTTATCATCAGCACTATAAGTGTCAAAGAACCAAGTTCCAAAATGGTTCCATTTATCACTAAAGAATTCAGACTGAATATGTTGCCGGGCCAGTGATCCTGGACTAAAATCAATTTTGTAAGGGATCATTAAAAAGTATTAGGGTCGAAATCCATTTCGGATTGAGAAGGAATATCCTTATCTAAAGAATTAGCATCCTGAACTATATTGTTTCTATTATCAATTTTTATACGCTCTACTCGTTTATCAATATCAGCAGTAGAAATTGTATGCAAAGAAGCAGCTTGGTTTAACCTGGCTGGACCATAAACTGGTTCTACTGGAGCGATATAAGATTGGGTTGAAGGCAAATAAAGCCTTCTGCTGCCAGTAAAGGAATGCCTATAAGGCGTTAAAGATTTATTGTCTTCGAATTGAATACAAATTTGCCCTTCTGGGGTCTAGAAAATATGAGAATAATCATGATTAGTAACAGTATCAGCTTGTTGACCCGAAGATATTACCGAGTCTAAAGTCCATGTAGAGGAAAAATTAATTTCATCCCATCTTATAGGTCTCCTAGTGGTGACCTTGGATTTAGTGAAATTAGTCTCAAATATTATAGATTGATTAGATGAATCAGTCAGTTTGCAACGAGGATTTAAAGTAGACAAAAATTTATAATAAATCCTATATGACAAGCTGATAAGTTCAGATGTAGGTGCATAGTTATAACCATGCGTTTTAACATTTAGCGTTAAAACATCCAAAATATTAACATCTGAAAGAGATAATTGTAAATTGGGTTGTGTATGAAAATATACGGGACCATAAGCCACAGTAGATTCAATTGAACTCATAAGAGACTGTCTAAAATTTAAATTTCTAGCATCTCTTAAAGCTGCCAAGAAAGTCTCTGGTAACCCTTTAAGAGTTAATGGGTTGAAGGCAATTTGTACCATACCAATATGAACAAAATTATACTTATGTTTATAAACATCAATATCACGATTGTCTAACAAACGAATAGTCTGTTCTGAAGAATTTAAAGTAAGAGATTGCTCTGTCGTTTTTATTAGCTGTTTAGACGATAATTTATCAAACCATCCAAAGTCATATATTTGTTTAATGGGGGCTTGGGAAAAGGTCCATTTGTTTAACAAATCTAAGTTTTGAGGTATATCTAATACTAGAGACTCTAGAAATGGACCATTCCCCAAGTTGTTGTTATTATTATTCTTATTATTATTATTATTATTATTATTAGTTCCTTGAAACCAAATTCTCATAAATTAATCAAGAACGCTACCTGAAAAAGGAAATGGAAAATCCCACATAGATCATTCCTTCTTTTTTTGAGAGAAAGATTGATTATTCGTTTACTTTATCATAATGTGAAGTATTTGGTTTTACACCCGATCTAATCCCCAGACGCGGTCGAGGGAATGATTGAGTGAATAATACATGTGTACGATTGAATTATTCTCGTGGCTATGATTTGAATTTTAGCACTGATGGATCCTAGCAGTTAATGGAGTAAGATAAAAATCAAGTAAGATCACGGTTCAAATTTTAACACGGACAAAAAGCATTAACTGATATTTTCTACCATCTAAGTTAGTCTAGGCGGACAGAATTACCAGATTAATGTCCGGTGAAGATGGAAGTACCTATGGAAAAGTTGAGACACACCATTATAAAAATGAAATGATTGCATTTTTTTCAGGATAATGAAAACTCACCAAATAATAAAAGTTCAATAAATTAATTACAGAAAACACAACATAATTGTTCTTGATGATTATATGAAATGATCAGATCGCGAGAACATGGAACGATTATTCTTTGATTTTGTTTGTTGCCTTTCGGTCTTATAATTAAAACGAAAAAACAAGAGATGATAAAAGAATAGAAGAAACCAGTCTCATCTATTTAATTTTCATATATATACTTAGATGATTTCCGTGACACTTACCCACATTCAAATCCCACACAAAAAAATTGCATTGAAATGAGCAAACACCGGCCAAGAAGAAAAACCTTCACATTTCTAATTCAAGCACTGTAACGAATATCAGTAAGCTTAGTCTTGATCCACTTAAAGCTCTCTCTTACAGTAGCTTTTACTTTACCTTCTGTTGTGAACATATTATATGCTGCAATTCTCTTCTTCCTCTTCATTTCTGAATCATTTGCTGGTGCAAACCCTTTTGTGGTTGGACCATTGAATGTGTACCCATTTGATTGATCACTTTGGAATTCTCCAGAATAGTTTGAAGATGAGTATTGTGGATAGGATCTACTCTTTTCCATAACTCTTCTTTCTTAATTTCTTCACCTTTTCTTGTTAGCATTGAATACTTCACTTAGATTCTTCCTTGAAACTTACATTGTATATATAGTAAATAGGGCATGCATGCTGACATAATAATGCATATAAAATATATCACATGCATCACTTAGCTTAGATTTGTTGTACATTTCTTGTCTCTAAAGAGAGGGGAAAAATAAAAGTTGGCTTTGTTGGAAAGTAGATCCTTATAGGCATGCATTCGTCATTGAACGTGATTATCTCTATGTCCTCTCAACACCCTTTTGTGGGGTTGGGAGGTGGGGGGTGGTGTTTTGTTTTAACATCTTTCTTTCCTTTTCCTTTTTCCCCAACTCTTTATCATAAAGTTCATGAATGTCCCTCATATTTAATTTATCAGCAATAGCCAAATTAGTATCTTATAACAATGATACGATATAAATTGAAGTTTGGATCAAAAGGGCATGTAATCCTGGACTTGCCTTATTTTTTATTCGATAATCGTGGTGTGCGAGTCAACTTGTGGGCACCTCGATTAATTTTACTGGTACCTACTATCTTTCACCAACATAAATATTGAATAACTCTGTCCACCAAAACTTGAACAGGTAAGAAAAAATTACCTAATATTTTTGTTTCCATTGAAATTTGAACGTGAGACCTATGTTTGTCAAATGTTTCCTAATATTAGGCAAGAGAAATTTCTTAGAAGATGATGTATGTAAGAAAGAAACTATGAATGAAGAGTGAGGGCCATGTGAAGATGTTGGGAAATTGGAGGGGTTTTTGTTGCCCACGCTGAGAATGATGAGAGCCAGTAATTAAGGTGATGGTGGTGGGGACTTTATGTGTTAGAAAGATGCCATTGCCTATTAACATTGCTCTAATGGGTTCACATGGTGGTGGGCAATTCAACAATTCATGTGGGGGCCAAATTTACAATTATGTCTTCTAAAAGGATAGGTTTTTACGTGCTTTTAGAATTAAAGGCAAGAAATAATGCATTTCCAAATTATAAAGTATATATAGTCCACATTTTGGTTCATTGTAGGGTTACTATAGTTGAAAGTAACATTGTTAATGGCCAACTTGTTTCATCAACTTTTTGCTTTTAAGCTTTTGGTTGTGTAAAAGCCTATTTTTAAGAGATCATCATAATATTCACTTTATTTGCTTCTTAATTAGGCTAATCATCTTTGACAGAGTTACTCTAGCGTGAAGAACATGGATAGCAATCCACATTTGAAATCTTGCAAAATATTTGAACAAAAGATCGACAACTTTATTACTTTGTCTAGTTCACATGGTAAAATAATACATGAATTTTGTTGTTGTATTCATGTTTTTTTATTAATGTACTAATTTCTTCGCACGTACATTGCTCGTGTATATCAAGTCATATTATATATGGTTTCACAAAATAATATCAATATTATTTAAATAAATTTTGAGTAAAATACATGAAAAAATAAAGTATGATTCTATGTGATTGATTAATATGGGTCATCATATTGTACTTGTTCGTCAAGGTGAAGATTGGATATCATGTGAACCTATAAAAATGAATAATCAAAATTTTATTAGATATATGTGATTCTTTTACGTATTTTTATTTTATGAGGAACAAACATATAATTATGTGTAGCTCATTTAATACTTTCTCATATACGATATTTTTGATGTATATCCCTTTCATTCATTGTGATTGTTCTGTCATGATCAACGCTCTTTTTGTTCACATTGATATTCTTTAAAAGTGCAGCACAAACTTTTGAAAATTCATTCTAAACAAACATCAAACTTTGAAAGTTTTTTACAAACAAACACCAAACTTTGCGTACCTTGTTTGCGCTATAGGATTAATTGGCTAGAGTTTGTTTCTTTTCCTAGCAATCCTTTAAAATTAACGCTGCAAAAGGTGATGCATGTAAAACTAACAGCTCACACAAGTTGTACCTGCACATAAACCAATCCATATTTTTACAGTTTTGTTTTTATGCCATTAATTATCTCTTCACAAAATATATTCACATACATAATCACATGTTTATTATATTCTCGCAGATTCTTTCACACATTAGTAATACCATTTTTACATCGCACCATCAGATAATTTCATTACAATTCTAATTTTACATGGCATCTTTACACACACTCTGTACTACCTGCATGCACATGAAAATAAATGTACACACGGACACTCAGAATTCACATACAACAAAATACAACATCCCTTCACAATTTTTTTTATTCTACTATTTTATCGAGAAGATGTATTGAATTGATTTCTAATTCTATTTAATGCTAATACAGTAAATAAAATCAGACTAAAACTGTAAAACATGTGAGAATATGCTCTAATAAAAGTAGGAGATTCTCTACACATCCTCTGTAGATTAAGTAATTAACTTGATGCGTTGCCTGAATTTTCACGTTCCATAGAATCTCCTTTGTTCTATCACTTTCATCAAGCATATGAAAAGTGCATATTGATTTTAGATGAATTCGACCTCCTCTATCTTCTAATTAAAATATTTGAAAGCGTATTGTTTTTTCTTTTTTTTTCCCTGCCCGTGAACAATATCCAAAGTTACATACATACACGTTGTCATCCAACAAAATGTTACTCTAATAGATATATCCTTACACCTTTTTTAAAAACATTATAATTATCAAAAGTAGATTGATAAAACATCATCTTTTATGAGCGCTATCACAAAAAATCATAAAAGAACACAAAGAAATCGTACAAAATAAATAAATGCATGCATTCAATTCATAATATGTGCGATATGATCAATTCATTTTAATTAGCCACGGAGATATTAATTAAATCATATGCTGTTCTTCTTATGTTAATTCTATAGTATTCAGTAATCCAAATATCACAAGCATAAATACAAAAAAGCTAGTTTATTAAACACCAAAAAAAAGTTTTTTCTTTTTGAACTAAGCAATCACAGAATATCAATGATTAAAAAGATTTAGATCCATGACTGTTTTAAAAAAGATTGTGGCAATTATTTCAATTGGTTGGACTCTGACAAAAAATTGCGGAGTTTGTACAAAAGCATTTTTCTTTATGAAGCGTTGGCTTAGAATATGTTGCTTGTAGGCCATAGATTAATAGTATGTATTTAGAATGGGCGGTATGTGAAGCGTTGTGACAGTCAAGGAGTTTGTTATAGGCGTTAGTTTTTCAATTTTTGAAACTTTTAAAAATAGGTATTTAAGTTAATAAAAAGGGTATTAAAATAATTTAATTTTTAACTTAAGGACTTTCCCCTTTTAATATAGTATAGATATAGAGTTTATATATCTTCCAATGTGAAGCAATTATTACTTGTCGACAATCAGTAACTGTAAAAATTGCTCGATTGAGGTTAGGGTCCACAGAAGTTGAGAAATTGGGAATTTTCCAAGTAGAGGAAAAATAAGAAATTTCCAAATGTTTCCAGATTCATTCACCCGTGTGTGGGAGAATATGTATGCCCAGTATAAGAAAGAGTAAATTATCTTTTAGCAAAGAAAAATATCACAACCTACTAATCAATCAACAGTACAATCAAAACTAAGCTCATGAAGAAAAATATATTAGTATTATAAATCTCTAAATGATCTCTGCAATTCTTTATTTTTTTCACATATTTCCACATATTGAATAAATTAGTAATACCCTTATTTATAATAGTATGAAACATATGTCAATTAGAAATATGAAAGCCTATTCCTATATTAATTCTGACTACAAATCATATTTAGACATGAATTAAATAAATCAAATCCTAAATAACTAAAGTTTCGTACTACAACTTTGAATTAGTTTTCCAACAGCTCAACATATAAGAACCTATAAGGCCCCCAAAAGTACAAAAAAAAGGATAATTATATTTTTGCGCCATCTTGAAAAATAATAATTGATATATATACACACACACACCCACCCACCCACAAATTTTAACACTGGATCGCTTCAACGAAGCTACAGGAAAATTTTACAGAAAACACCAGCCCTGTCAAGTTATAGTCTTGTCAAGTAATCCCTAGACCACGGTCATCGCCTTTAACCCTTCAACATACTCACTTGGCTAAAACAGGTTCTTTAAGGACCACCGGTTATGCTGCCATAACCAGTGTTTACTGCCTCGACTGTAAACTGCCTGGGCTCTATAGTTTTCAACCTTAGAACTGTCGGGTGGTATAGTATAAAATTAATATAAAAGCATGCTTAAGAATAGCTTAGTATGCATAAGTCCAACACTTTGGTGTTTAGCCTATCATTTAGGCTAAATGGTTATCTAATATAATATTAAAAACTAAAATCAAAAGAATACCTGAGACCGCCAATATTGTGGCTAAGTAGCCTTTTATGATTTTATTAATATAATCTTGAATACAATGAGAGCGTTTTTACAAGAGAGAGAAAGAGACCGAAAACTGACTTCCTAAAAGCCTCTCTTCTATTAAAGACTTCTGATTCTTATATAATGGATCGCCTAAGAACAAAACAAAATTTAAACAGTAAACTGGCCGACAAATAATTACAATCGTGGCCTATAAAGAAAAAGAAAAAGACAAAATGACAAACTACTTATAAAAGTAGATTCCCGACAATCCTTTATGATGGGATCAGGTGCTTTATTAAAATCGTTTGGCTGTATTACCCCAATTATTTAATTGTGGGGCCTCCAATATCTTATCAAATCCTGCCTTTTCCTTTATCATTTCTGGTGGGAGATTCTTCCACTCCTTCTTTCATCTTTTTCAGAAATTCTTCAATTTCTTCCAAATCAATCTGTTCTTGTTGGATTTCCTGCGCTTCGCCTGCTAAACAGGTCTCTTCATCAGTTGTGTTTTCTATTGAGGCCATTGAAACATCATCTGACATTTCAACTTTAAAATTTTTGGCTAGATCCCTTTTGATTTCCTCGAAATAAGACGCAATAATTTCTTTTTTAGAGATTACGCTTTTCTTCATTTGAAGTCTCCGAGTCACTTGCTTAAATGGACTCAATTCCTCTACATCACTATTATTTGCTTGATTTTTGATGCTATAAGCATCAATCTTCTTTTGAATTTCATCTATGATTTTCTAACCATGGATTTTTTCTGTCTGGTCAGCTTGAAGTAATTTACTCCAGAATTTTGTATAAAAAACTCGGTTTAAACATGGGAATCCTTCCCTGGTTTGATTAACCTCTACGTCCCATTTCATAATCCAAGGGATAGAGAATTCTATGAAGAAATACATTGCTGCCATATCTTCAGAAAAAATATTATTTTTCTGTAGGCTCATAAGCTTGGGGATATATCTACAGACATTGAGTATATAAACTCTTAAAATTTTTCGGAAGTATATCCAAAGATGGACCATATAATATTCACCATTTATAGAACCAATTTGGTATCTGTTGTTCAAATGAATTAGAACATATTTTAATGAACCATGAGTGTTTCCTATTAGGATTCTCATATAAGAAAGTTTTATAAAAACTTTCACTATAATCCCAGTAATTGAATTTAACTGAGACCTTCTGTTCAGGATGAGTATATTCTCTTTCCTTCATCGTACTGATTCCCCACTCATCAGAGGCTATTATCCTCTTTATAACAATTTTAGAGAAATTATAAATTCTCTTAGTATTAGCAGGGCAAAAATGCTGAATTTCAGTAGAACTAGTAGAAGAGAGAATTAACTCATGGTTCATCCTATATTTATAGGCAGTTGTAGCATATGAAGCTGTATCGAATTACCTTGTCATTATTTGCCAAGAATTATCCTTCCATTTTAAGTCGGACTGTTCAAGAAGAATTATTAATTCCTTCTGTCTTTTCTGGTTATAAACCTCAACATTTTCTTGGTTGTCATCTGCCAATGCTGATGAATATGATGGAGGGTTATTCCTTGTATCCTGTTTGGATTTCATAAAATCTAAGAATTCTCTGTACATTAGATGGTCTATATTAAGACCTGATGTTTCTGCAATATTAGTAGCTACCTGTTGGTGATTTCCTATTTGGGCTAGGATATTCCCTCTGCCTCTTCCTCTTCCCCTTCCTCGAGGGGGCCTGTATGCAGGTCTCATGATATGTGAGAATAAATTGGAAGAGTTATGAACTTAAAAATTCCCTAGTAAGGAAATTAAGGAGACTATTATCTGTTCCCTTCTTATAAATTATTTCAAAATCAAACGGAGCTAATAAAGCTTGCTATCTTGTAAACATTTGTTTAGAAACATCATGTTTACAATCTTTATTAAAGATAAATTTTGTTGCTTGACAGTCAGTTTTTATTAAAAACTTCTGATTATATAACTCAATCTGAAACTTTAACACACATTTAACTATAGCAAGTATTTCCTTAGCTACAGTCGCATAATTGTTTTGGGAATTATTCCATTTTCCCGAATAAAATTGAACAAGATATTCTTGTTTATCAGTTGGGGAGCATTATTTTAATATTCCCCCAAATCCTATATCTGAGGCATCAGTTTCAACTAACTTTGCCCAACTTGGATTAGCAAGAGTAAGACATGGGAGGTTATTAACCTTCTGCTTAATAAGCCTGACTGCTGTAGTATGATCATTATTCCAAGCTTTCGGATTTTTCTTCAATCTTTCATAAAGAATTGAAGTATTCTTAGCTAAATCCTTTATAAAAGGAGAAATACAATTAAGGCTTCCAAGAAACCTTTGTAACTGAGTTTTATTAGTTATCACATCAGGAAATTTAGAAGTAAATTCAATACTCCGTTGAATAGGAACTATTCTTCCATTCTAAATATTATGGCCTAAGAATCTTATATTAATTTGAAAAATAGCCATTTTTGGTTTAGAAATTACTAAGCTATTTTAAATAATAATTTTTTTAAATAAATCCAGATGTCGAAAATGATTTTCAATATCTTTTGAAAATAATAAAATATCATCAATATAAACAATTATGAAATTAGTATAGGGCATCAAAATATCATTCATGATTTTTTGAAATTCAGAAGGGGCATTTTTCAAACCAAATGGTATAACATTTCATTCATACTGTCCCATTGGGACATTAAAGGCAGTCTTGTACCTGTCTAATTCAGATATTTGAATTTGCCAATAACCAGATTTTAAATCAAATTTTAAAGATATTATAGCATCATGCAATCTATCTAACAAATCCTTTTTATTAGGGATTGGATATCTAATCCATTTTAAAGCTTTATTAAGGGGCTTATAATTAATAACTAGTCTTGGAACCCCTTGTTCTTGTTCAGCATATTTATTAACATAAAAAGCAGTACAAGACCACTTAGACCTTGAAGGTCTTATTAGACCTTTCTGCAGAAAAGAATCAATTTCTTTTTTGCATAGTTCCAAATATTCTGAATTCATTTGGCAAGGTCAAGCTTTTATAGGAATATTATCCTCCGAAAAATCTTCTTCATAAGGAAGACTAACTATATGACGCTTCCTATTCCAAAACTGGATTGGATGATCTCCACAAATCTGCAAAGAAAATTGATTTTTTTGTAAATCAATTTTTTCCTTTAAGTTTAGGAGCTTTCAGATCATGCTCAATTGTAAGGCTGCAAATTTTATTTTTAAAAAAATTAATTTGTTTATTTTTTGCATTAATATTATTGGAAATAATTTCATTTAAATACCTTTGAATAGGTTGAGTTATAAACTCGAAAGTAATCGGTTTTCCATTGAAAGTACATGTAAAACTATGAGTATCCCAATTAGTAAAAGGCATGATTTTATGAAAAAACGGAACGCCTAATATTATATCCTGATGAATATCTTTTATTAAAACAAAACTTTCAGGAATGCAAATCTTATTCTAACAAATATAAGCTTTGGGCAATTTATAAGTAATACCCATATGCTGACCACTAGCATTTTTCAATCTATGAGTAGTTTTATGAAAATACCTAGAAGGTATTATTCCTTCTTTAATACAATTTAAATCTGCACCACTATCAAGTAATGCCACAAACTCTTTTTTTAAATTATAATCAATTAAAAGAGTTACTTTTACTAAAAATTTTGAGTGGTAAAGAACTGTAATTTTTGTAAGAATTCATTGTCATGCAAATTAACAGTTCCTAAAAAATCATCTGTTACCTTCTTATTGGAAGTACCAGCACCTAAATCTAGTTCAGTAATATCAGTACTGAATTCTAGATTTGTATCTACCTGAGAATTTTCTAATCTTATAATTCTCTAATCTAAGGCAATATTGGAAGCCTTTAATTCTAAGACTTCATTTTTGAGATAATTAACCTCATCCTTCAAGTCCTGAACTGTGGTTGGTCTATCAATTGCTTGGGATTTTTCTTTCAAAATCCTTTTAATATCAGACATCGTATAAGGACCTTTCTGGGAAGGAATCTCTTCTGTTTTAGAATCCTTAGGACTATTATCCTTAATGGGATCTATTTTATCTATAATCTGGGATATTAAATTAGGATCCTTAATAATTTTAAGGAGTTCTACTAGACTATCATTTGTAAGAATATTAATATCTAAGTCCTTAAACTGGGAATATATATTGTAAAACTCATCCTCTGTGTCGTTATAACAACACTGACCTTGGGTCTGCTTACAAGGTCCACACTCTGTTTCTGAAGAAGAATAGTATTCTTCATTCTGTAACACCTTCAAATCTTCATTAGCTGAAGATTCTGTGTCACTGCTTTCTGGGGAATTCCCTAGAAGAATTTAGTAGGATCTTATATAATGAATCCTTAATGCTATCATCTAGGTTAAGATTCTTAATCTTATCCTTAACCTTACAATCTTTGGCATAGTGGCCTATTCTACCACATTTGTAGCATGCATCAGGCTTAATGGCTTTAATAAAATCCTTTCTCTTCTTATAACTATGTCTTCTATTTTCTATCTTCTCCCTTCTCTTTTCAGGATTCATTCTCTTTTTTCTTTTGTACCTATAAGGCCCTTTCTGGTCTTTCTTCTTCTTATGAGGTTTCTTAATTTTGGGGATATCTATGACAAATTTCTCACATAACTGTCGTAATTGTTGTCTCTCATTTAGACAGTGTTTCTTAATCTCTTGATTTAGCTTAATCTCATTACAAAGAGCTAAACCTTCCTGAGTGCATACACTAATTAACTTACCATAAGTATAACTATTATAATCTATACTCATAGCAGTACCTCTAAGGGTCTTTCTAATTCTTTCAGCAAATAAAGTAGGAAGCCCAACTATAAACTTAGACTTCCAGTGAGTATTATTACACTCGGGTAATTCCATAACTCTGGATAAAAATATATCCTTATACCATCTAAACTCTATAAGTGTATGACACCTAAGATTTTGAAGCATAGTCCTGATGGTCTCACTATTATCTGCCATCTACCTGAGAAATATTCTATAATATTGAGAACTAAAGAATAGACTATGTTCTGAACATTATGTCCATTTTCTATCTTAACAGCTCCTAAGATATCTGCTCTTTGACTATTAGTCAAATAATTATCCCACCAGCCTTTCAGTTGGCCAGTAAATCCAGCTATAATTATATCAGCTATGGCTTTCTCAGAATTATTATTTACCTTACATATAGTACTATACATAAGCATTCTATGCACTTGAATATAAATCTGTCTATCTGTGAATCCATCTATGTTCCATTCATAAATTTCCTTACCACTATAACTTTGTGAGAAGTAATTGGGCTTCGGTTTTTCTAGTAAAACATCCTGAGGGGTCGGTCTGTGATAATAGTATATCCTTTATATTGGTTTCCTAGCTAACTTCTCTGAAATTTTATTAATCTCATCAGAAAGTTTTTCCTTTCTTTCTTCGCTAGATAAATTTTCTAAATTTAAAGGACTAATCCTAAATCCTTAAAATTTCTTATTAAGCAGCTTCTCCAAGTCATCGAGACTTTTCAATTTAAAGTCTTTGACTTCTGGAGGGGTATGGATACTGACAGTCGCTATTTACTCCTTACCTTTTATAGTATTCTTGTTGCTAATTTTTTGGACTTATGCTATAAGCTTGTCCAATATATCACTGATAGAAGCTACCTATTCACCTAGAATACTCACTAGATGTTAGTATAATTATTCTGAGTCAACATCGTATTTAAATTTCTAGCAGTAATAATACCAATATTATCATCAAACAATTTAGAAAAGGCTGTATAATATGTAACCTTATCTTTTTCTCCCATTTGGAAAGATGTTTGGGGTGGGAAAACAGATTTAGTAACTTCCCCACTACTGAGTATAATCTCTTTTTAGCATGAAAATATAATCATCAACATATTTATACATAAACTATGGCGCAAAAGCTATAATCTTGTTGTGTCTACTAATGTCATTATAAAAATCATCTTGAAAAAACTTTATTAGTTTTTCATTAAAATTATCAAAAACCAGTTCCTAAAAAGTTCCCATCTGGTTTTTTTAAACTTTGCAGAAATCAATTTTCTTGCCAGTGAACCCGGGCTAAAATCTATTCGTTCTCTATCCATGTAACAATTTGAAAAATCCATTTCGGATTCAGCTGGGTCTGGTAACTAGCAATATTATCTGTGCTAATTTTTACAACATCAATTCTATTATTTTCTCTAATCTGTGATGTAGATGCCCATCTTGGAGAGAATGGAATCATGCAAGGTAAGTACTTAGGGGTTGTTTGGTTGGAAGATAAGTTGTGTTGAGATTAGTTATGGTGAGATTAGTTATACTGTGATTAGTTATGCTGAGATTAATTATTCTAGTGTTATTTCTTATCGACTGTTTGGTACGTTGTATTAATTATGTGACTGTCAGTTTTACTGTTTTATCCTGGGATAACTTATCCTGGAATTAGTATTCCACCATCTGGCAAGTAAAAGTTATACTAGTAATATTTTTAACCTTGAGATAACTTATCCCAGGATTAATAACCAAACAAGGAATAACACGACACTAAATTTTTATGTCAGCATTATTTTTGCTTATCCATCATATCAAACAACCCCTTAATGTAAATATTTATTGCCTTGGGATAAATACTTGACATGGGTAAGATATTAGCCAACTAGAGGTTGTATGGACGTAACTACAAGAAATGAGACCTTGCATTAACTTTTCTTGCACTAAGGGGTCGTTTGATAGGCTGTACTAAGTAAAATAATCCCTGTATAAAAATTTAATCCATCCAATACAATGTTTGGTTGCTCAATTCAATTTATGCATACCTAATACATGGATTACTTATACCTCATAGGAGGGCGTAGCTAATACCAAGGAAACCAAGGGGATTACTAATCCCTGCATTAACTATCTTGGATTAAAGGAAACTTAGAGATAGGAAGAGAAACTCTGGCGACTTAGACAAAGAAAAGGCGACAACTTCGTCGTCAGTGACGACGCCGACGCCGGCCAGCGAGGCTTCTGGGCTGGCCACCACTTCCCATACCCATCTCATTCAAAATACCCACAAAGCAAACACAAACTCCGGTGACCTAAGGAGATAGAAAGACAGAACACGGAGGAAGCTCGAAGAACGCCTTCAATGGCGACGCCGGCCGGTGACTCCCAGGCTGGCCGGCCTTCACAAAACACACTCCAATCACAAAATCCCAACTCACCCACCCCCAAAACACTTGATTACTCGAAAATCCTCAAACCAACAACTATAAACAATTGTGCAGAAAAAAGCTCTAGCAAAACAATAGAGCCGATTCCGATCAAGAAAATA
Source organism: Nicotiana obtusifolia (assembly GCA_002018475.1). Taxonomy (NCBI): domain Eukaryota; kingdom Viridiplantae; phylum Streptophyta; class Magnoliopsida; order Solanales; family Solanaceae; genus Nicotiana; species Nicotiana obtusifolia. The sequence continues at coordinate 4,931 of MCJB01051633.1, read as the reverse complement.
ACCTACATGCATGGACAACCAATTCTCAAATACACGGAAGCGGAGGTCTCTAGGATGAATATCATTGAAGGCCTGCAATTTGCAGTACTGGGAAAGTTCTCGTATGGGTGGCCAGACATACAAGAGTTGAGAAAAATTATACCATTGCAGTGTGGAATTAAAGGAGAGTGCAACATTGGCTTCTTCAGAGAAAAACATGTGCTCATCAGACTAACATTGTGGGAAGATTTCATAAAATCACTTCCAAAAGCACCTACTACCTCAAAGCAAAAAATGAACTTGAATATCAGATGCGACAGTTCATATACGACACAAAGTTCAAGTCCGGAGAAGAAACGTCAATGGCCATGGCTTGGATTTCTTTCCCATATCTGCTTCCCACTTTCTATGTCAAAGAATGCCTCTTTTCCTTAGCCTCGGCAATTGGCAAACCATTACATTTGGATGCATCCACAATGAATAAGACAAGACCAAGCTGTGCAAGAGTTAAAGTTTTGGTGGATCTATTAGCGGAATTGCCCCAAAAAGTCAGGCTGGACATTGAAAATGAATCGACGGGGGAAACCAGAACCGAATGGATCAAAGTGCAGTATGACTACCTTCCAAAATACTGCACACAATGCAGAATTCAAGGACATGAAAAGGCAGAATGTTGGAAAGCTCATCCGGAAATCTTGATTGCAAACAATGCTGAAGTACAAAGGCAAACTGATCTCCGGAAATCAAAGGGGAAAGATGTAGCAGGGAAAGACCCACTGATGATCCTCTCAAAGTGGAAAAGTTGTTGGTAATATTGGCCCGCAATGGAAAGAAGTGAAGGATAATAGAAAAAATAATAAGGATACTCGCACTAAAGTTGGAAAACAAAATCACACTTTGGAAAGGCAGTCTCAGCAGATCCTTGTAACCAATAACTTTGATGCACTTGCTGAAAGCAATGACAAAACGACTGATAATCACAAGGAGGGATTAATGGAAGCAGGAGAAACAATGTCAGGTAATGAAGAAAGAACAGCTCAGATTGCAAAGGAAATGAATGCCCCCGACTCTGGAAATCTAAAAAACAACTTAGGAGTGATGGGTAACAAAGAAGGAACCCAGGACAGCAGAGAAACAAATAGAGTAATGCACACTATGGTCACAAAGCTGAAACAGATAACAGACAAAGGAAATGGGAAGCTGTACATGGAGCAACAAGGAACTGAACACACTGATGCAACAATGCTGAACAAGACTGCAACAGGAAACTGTCACAATTCCGGAAATGCAAGAGCAACAGATGCTGGGGAAAAAGTACAGATTGGGAAAGAGTTGAATGTAATTGATTCTGAAATCCTGGACAATGGCATAGCAATAATGGGTAGCAGAGAAGAAAATCAAGAACCAGTTAAAATACTCCACACAGCCCCTTAGGCCAGCAGAGCAAAAAACAGGATATCAGAAAGAGCAGCAATGCCAAAGGACAACCAAACAATTCAGATACCACAAGAAGCAGCGGAATCCAGCAACAAGAGAACAACACCATCCATTAGCAAAAATGCCAACACAGATAAAGTAATAGCAGAGACAGCAGCCAACAAAATGGAGGAAAAAAAGAGGGAATCCACATCACAATGGGTTAAAGAAAGCTTTCATAAAAGCAACCAAAATACAAGCCAAAATCCACTCAATACCACACAGGGAGAGTCAAAGGCAATGACAGAAGAAACAGCAAACAGCAAATTACAGGAAGGTTATGGGCAGACCAGTCGGAAGAAAGCTCAGAAGAAGGAGAACTACCTGATTGAATTCATGAAGAAGAGGAGAACACCAATGAAGCTGGAAAGCAACTATATAACAAGTACCATTATTTGGCAATCACAGAACAAGACATTAGCTTTAAAACAGGATCTCTGAGAGCCCAACTTCAAGCAATTTTCAAGCCGAAAACAATGACAACTTCTTTCAAACCAATGAAGGAAATGACTGAAAACACAGGAAAGGATTTGGATGATGAAGATGCTTCACCAAATATTAAGAATGCAGCAAGGCAGGGAGACCTATCACCAGGACAAGCAAACAAACTAACAGCCAGAGGGAACCATTCAAAGAAAAAAAACAAAGGTGTCTCGGCATCAAAGCAAACATTGAGCAGTCAAAGAACACCCACTTACTTGAATCAATGAAATCACTCATTTGGAATATAAGATCAGTCAAAACAATGCAAGCTTTTTAAAGACTGATCACACTCAACAACAAGCACCGATTTGAATTCATTGGTATTATGGAGCCAAATCAACAAGTCAAAAAACTTGAGCAATACAGAAGGAAAATTGGCATGGCACAGGCAATTGCAAACGTGTCGAACAAAATATGGGCTTTTTTGGAGGATGACTACAATGTCACAGTACTCACTGACACGGCACAACAACTCACACTGCAGATGATCCACATAGGGACAAAAAAAAAGCTAATCCTCACCCTAGTATATGCAAAATGCACACCAGAGGAGAGAATTGAACTATGGGATACGATATATGAGCTATCACAAACAATCAGCAGCCCATGGTTAATTGGAGGGGATTTCAATGTCATATGCGAGCAGGAAGAGAAATTTGGAGGACTCCCAGTACCTTTTAATGAAGTCGATGACTTCAATCATTGCATAAACATCAGTTGTCTAACAGATTTGGGTTTCAAAGGAAGTATCTTCACCTGGTGGAATGGAAGAGCAGATGAGGAGTGCATTTTCAAAAGGCTAGATAGATGTCTAGCAAATCAACTACTGCAACAGGTTTTTCCAACAATAGAAATCACCCATTTAAGCAAGATTGGATCAGATCACAGCCCCTTGCTGATATACTTTGATCAGGAACCAATAAGGATCAAAAAGCCTTTCAAGTTCCTGAATTTCTGGACTAAACATGAAACCTTCCAAACCCTCGTCAAAGAAAACTAGCAAGCAGATTTCCAAGGAGATCCATTCATCATGTTCAATCACAAACAAAAGAAGCTCAAGAAAGCCTTGACAAACTGGAGCAAGGCCACCTTCGGAGACATATTCATGGCTATAGCCAGCATGGAGGAAGTAGTACTAGTACATGAGAAACAATTTGAAGAAAGACCAACGGCAGAAAACAGAGAAAGGCTACACAGGGTGCAAGCACAGCTGATGAGACATCTGGCAATAGAAGTACAATTCTGGAAACAAAAAGCTGGGATGTCATGGTTCAAAGATGGAGACAGAAATACTAGATTCTTCCATAACCATGTCAATGGCAAAAGGAAAAGACTAAAACTACAAAGAATCAAGAGCAAGACTGGCATCTGGCTGGAAGAACAAGAACAAATAGTGGAGGAAGCCATTTCCTTTTATAAGGAACAATTCACAGAACAGAACACACCCACAGACTTCAGTATTCTGGCCAATATCCAACAGGCAATAAGCCCACACCAGAATGAGGAACTCAGCAGAATCCCAACTCTTGAAGAAACAAAAAATGCAGTTTTCAGTCTGAATAAAGACAGTGCAGGAGGTCCGGATGGATTCACAGGAGCTTTTTATCAGTCATGCTGGGAAATAATAGGAGAAGACATACAGAATATGGTCATATCCTTCTTTTCAGGCAGACCACTCCCCAAGTGCATAACACACACAAACCTGATCCTGATCCCGAAGAAGAAAGAAATAGAAACCTTTTCAGACTTAAGGCCAATAAGCTTGAGCAACTTCATCAACAAGGTCTTCTCCAGAATCATACATGAAAGATTATTGCCCATCCTCCCTTCCCTAATCTCACAGGAACAATCGGGCTTTGTGAGAGGCAGAACAATAGTGGAGAATGTTGTCCTAGCACAGGAAATCATTACAGAAATTGGGAAGAGACTCAAGGCAGGACCAAATGTGATCATCAAGCTAGACATGACTAAAGCATTTGACAGAATATCATGGTTATACATAGCAAAGGTCCTCAGAAAAATGGGATTTGATGAAATCTTCATAGGTATGATCATGGACATTTTGAATAACAACTGGTATTCCATCCTCGTCAATGGTCAACCAAAAGGATTCTTCAAATCAACGAGAGGAGTCAAGCAAGGAGATCCATTATCCCCTACACTCTTCATCATTGCTGCAGAAGCACTCTCCAGAGGACTAAACTCATTTCACACAAACAAATGCTTCAAAGGCTTTGGAATGCCAAGGAGAAGTCCAAGAATCAATCACTTAGCATATACCAATGACATGATCATTTTCTCATCATTAGAAGATAACACTCTGCACATGATCATGGATACACTAAAGGTATATGAAGCAGCCTCCGGACAACTAATAAACAAGAGCAAGTCAGCCACCTACATGCATCACTCGGTCACAACTACCGTTGAAGAAAGAACTGAAAGAATCACGGGAATTGGAAGACAAAACTTCCCATTCACATACTTGGGCTGCCCCATCTTCTATTCAACAAAGAAGATCATCTATTACCAAAACATTGTGAGCAAGATTCAAGACAGATTGCAGTCATGGAAAGGGAAACTGCTCTCCATAGGGGGAAGATCCATACTGATTAAGCATGTCCTGCAAAGCATGCCAATACACCTCCTATCAGCAGTAAACCCCCCCAAACAAGTGATCAACAATATACACAAATTACTTGCCCAATTCTTTTGGAGTAGCACAACTGGAGGCACCAGCAGACACTGGTCATCATGGGATAACCTATGTCTACCACAGGAAGAAGGAGGAGCAGGCTTCAGGTCCCTGCACGACATGTCAAAAGCTCTCTTTTGCAAGCTCTGGTGGAACTTCAGAACAAAACCTAGCCTCTGGAGTGCCTACATGACACAGAAATACTGCAAAACACAAAATGCAGTAACAGTCCAATGGAGGAAAGGAACACAGGTCTGGAAGAAGATGTTAGAATGCAGGGATATCATTGAACACCAAA